>JANJXV010001055.1:0-216536 GCA_024803745.1 Megascapheus bottae
TCTCTGACTTCACAAACCTTCATTCTATGACTTCACACACTTCCATTCGGTGACTTCACACACCTCCATTCTATGACTTCACACACCTCCATTCTGTGACTTCACCCAACAATGTTTGTGACTTCACACACCACCATTTTGACTTCACACACCTCCATTCTGTGACTTCACACACCTCCATTCTCTGACTTCACACACCTCCATCCTGAGTTCACACACCTCCATTCTGTGACTTCACACACCTCCATTCTGACTTCACACCCCTCCATTCGTGACTTCACACACCTCCATTCTGTGACTTCACACACCTCGATTCTGTGACTTCACACACCTCCATCCTGAGTTCACACACCTCCATTCTGTGACTTCACACACTTCCATTCTGTGACTTCACAACCTCCATGCTATGACTTCACACACATCCATTTTGGCATCACACACTTCCATCTGTGACTTCACACACCTCCATTCTCTGACTTCAGACACCTAAATTGTTTGACTTCACATACCTCCATTCTTGGACTTCACACACTTCCATTCTTTGACTTCACACACCTCCATTGTTTGAGTTCACACACCTCCATTCTGTGACTTCACACACCTCCATTCCATGACTTCACACACCTGCATTGTATGAGTTCACACTTCTCCATTCTATGAGTTGTCACACCTCCATTTGGACTTCACATACCTCCATTCTATGACTTCACACACCTTCATTCTTACTTCAGAAACATCGATTCTATGACTTCACACACCTCCCTTCTATGACATCACAAATCTCGGTTCTGTGACTTCACACACCTCCATTCTGAGTTCACACACCTCCATTCTGTGACTTCACACACCTCCATTCTGACTTCACACACCTCCATTCTATGACTTCACACACTTCCATTCTATGAATTCACACACCTCCATTCTGTGACTTCACACACCTCCATTCTGTGACTTCACACACCTAGATTCTCTGACTTCACACACCTCCGTTCTATGACTTCAAACACCTCCATTCTGTGACTTCACACACCTCCGTTCTATGACTTCACACACCTCCATTCTGTGACTTCACACACCTATATTTTTAACTTCAGAACCATCCATTCTATGACTTCACACACTCCCTTCGGTGAAATCACAAACCTCGGTTCTGTGACTTCACACACCTCCATTCTGAGTTCACACACCTCCATTCTGTGACTTCACACACCTCCATTCTGACTTCACACACCTCCATTCTATGACTTCACACACTTCCATTCTATGACTTCACACACCTCCATTCTGTGACTTCACACACCTCCATTCTGTGACTTCACACACCTAGATTCTCTGACTTCACACACCTCCGTTCTCTGACTTCAAACACCTCCATTCTGTGACTTCACACACCTCCGTTCTATGACTTCACACACCTCCATTCTGTGACTTCACACACCTATATTTTTAACTTCAGAACCATCCATTCTATGACTTCACACACCTCCCTTCTGTGACATCACAAACCTCGGTTTTGTGACTTCACACACCTCCATTCTGAGTTCACACACCTCCATTTTGTGACTTCACACACCTCCATTCTGACTTCACACACCTCCGTTCTATGACTTCACCCACCTCGATTCTCTGACTTCACCCAGCTCCATTCTATGACTTCACACACCTCTATTCGGTGACTTCACACACCTCCATTCTATGACTTCACACACCTCCATTCTGTGACTTCACCCACCTATATTTGTGACTTCACACACCACCATTTAGACTTAACACACCTCCATTCTGTGACTTCACACACCTCCATTCTGTGACTTCACACACTTCCATTCTCTGACTTCACACACCTCTTTCTTGGACTTCACAGACATCCATTCCATGACATCACACACCTACATTCTATGAGTTCACACATCTCTATTCTATCAGTTCACACACCTCCATTTTGACATCACACACTTCCATTCTATGACTTCGCACACCTCCATTCTGACTTCACACACCTCCATTCTGTGACTTCACACAGCTCCATTCCGTGACTTCACACACCTAGATTCTCTGACTTCACATACCTCCATTCTATGACATCACACACCTCCATTCTGTGACTTCACACACCTCCGTTCTATGACTTCACACACCTCCATTCTGTGACTTCACACACCTCCGTTCTATGACTTCACACACCTCCATTCTGTGATTTCACACACCTCCATTCTATGTCTTCACACACCTACATTCTGTGACTTCACAAACCTCCATTCTATGACCTCACACACCACGATTCTCTGATTTCACACACCTCCATTCTATGACTTCACACACCTCTATTCTGTGACTTCACACACCTCGGTTCTATGACTTCACACACCTCCATTCTGTGACTTCACCCACCTCCATTTGTGACTTCACACACTACCATTTTGACTTCACACACCTCCATTCTGTGACTTCACACACCTCCATTCTGTGACTTCACACACCTCCATTTTGACTTCACACACTTCCCTTCTGTGACTTTACACACCTCCATTCTGTGACTTCACACACCTCCATTGTTTGACTTCACACACCTCTGTTCTTTGACTTCACACACCTCCATTCCATTTCTTCACATACTCCATTCTATGAGTTCACACACCTCCATTCTATGAGTTCACACACCACCATTTTGACTTCACACACATTCATTCTATGACTTCACACACCTCCATTCTATGACTTCACAAACCTCCATGCTGTGACTTCGCACATCTCCATTCTGAGTTCACACACCTCCATTCGTTGACTTCACACACTTCCATTCTGACTTCAGAAACCTTCATTATATGACTTCACACACTTCCATTCTATGACTTCACACACCTCCATTCTGTGACTTCACACACCTCCATTCTGAGTTCACACACCTCCATTCTGTGACTTCACACACCTCCATTCTGTGACTTAACACACCTCCGTTCTATGACTTCACACACATCCATTTTGGCATCACACACTTCCATTCTGTGACTTCACACACCTCCATTCTCTGACTTCACACACCTCCATTGTTTGACTTCACATACCTCCATTCTTGGACTTCACACACCTCCATTCAGTACTTCACACACCTCCATTCTGATTTCACAAACCTCCATTCTATGACTTCACACACTTCCATTCTATGAGTTCACACACCTCCATTCTGTGACATCACACACGTCCATTCTGAGTTCACACACCTCCATTCTGTGACTTCACACACCTACATTCGGTGACTTCACACACCTCCATTCTGTGACTTCACACACCTCCATTTTGACTTCACACACTTCCATTATATGACTTCACACACCTCCATTCTGTGACTTCACACACCTCCCTCCATTGTTTGACTTCACACACATCCATTCTTTGACTTCACACACCTCCATTCCATGACTTCACACACCTGCATTCTATGAGTTCACACAACTTCATTTGGAATTCACACACCTCAATTCTATGACTTCACATACCTTCATTCTTACTTCAGAAACATCCATTCTATGACTTCACACACCTCCCTTCTATGACATCACAAACCTCCATTCTATGACTTCACACACCTCCCTTCTATGACATCACAAACCTCCATTCTGTGACTTCACACACCTCCATTCTGATTTCACATACCTCCATTCTGTGACTTCACACACCTCCATTCTGACTTCACACACCTTCATTCTATGACTTCACACACTTCCATTCTATGACTTCACACACCTCCATTCTGTGACTTCACACACCTCCATTCTTTGACTTCACATACCTCCATTCTGTGACTTTGCACACCTCCGTTCTATGACTTCACACACCTCCATTCTGTGACTTCACACACCTCTATTCTGAGTTCACACATGTCCATTCTGTGACTTCACACACCTCCATTTTGTGACTTCACACACCTCCATTCTTTGAATTCACACACCTCCATTCTGTGACTTCACCTACCTACATTTGTGACTTCACACACCACCATTTTGACTTCACACACCTCCATTCTGTGACTTCACATACCTCCATTCTGTGACTTCACACACCTCCATTTTGACTTCACACACCTCCATTTTGTGACTTCCCACACCTCCATTCTGTGACTTCACACACCTCGGTTCTCTGACTTCACACACCTCCATTTTGACCTCACACACGTCCATTCCATGACTTTACACACCTCCATTCTATGAGTTCACACACCTCCATTCTGTGAGTTCACACACCACCATTTTGACTGCACACACCTCCATTCTATGACTTCACACACCTCCATTCTATGCCTTCACAAACCTCCATTCTGTGACTTCACACATCTCCATTCTGAGTTCACGCACCTCAATTCGGTGACTTCAAACACCTCCATTCTGACTTCACAATGCTTCATTCTATGACTTCACACACTTCCATTCTATGACTTCACACACCTCCATTCTGTGACTTCACACACCTCCATTCTGAGTTCACACACCTCCATTCTGTGACTTCACACACCTCGATTCTGTGACTTCACAAACCTCCATTCTATGACTTCACACACCTCCATTCTATGAATTCACACCTCCATTCTATGACTTCACACATGCATTTTGATTTCACACACCTCCAATATATGACTTCAAACACCTCAATTCTGTTACTTCACACACCTCCATTCTATGACTTCATACCCGTCCATTCTGTAGTTCACACAACTCCAGTCTATGACTTCACACACCTCCTGTCTATGACTTCACATACCTCCATTCTATGACTTCACACACCTGCATTGTCCGACTTCACACCCCTCCAATTTGACTTCAAATACCTCCATTCTATGACTTCACAAACCTCCTTTTTGTGACTTCACACACCTCCATTCTGTGACTTCACAAAACTCCATTCTATGATTTCACACTCCTCCAATCTATGACTTCACACACCTCCATTTTATGACGTCACACACCTCCATTTTGACTTCATACACCTCCATTATGTGCCTTCACACATCTACATTCTATGACTTCACACACCTTCAATCTATGACTTCAAACACTTCCATTCTATGATTTCACATACCTCCATTCTATGAATTCACATACCTCCATTGTGACTTCACACACCTCCATTCTGAGTTCACACACCTCCATTCTGTGACTTAACACACCTCCATTCTGACTTCACACACCTTCATTTCATGACTTCGCACACCTCCATTCTAAGACTTATCTCATCCACCATTCTGTGACTTCACGCACCTACATTCTGTGTTGACACACCTCCATTCAGTGACTTCACAAACCTCTATTGTATGACTTCACACACCTCCATTGTGACTTCACACACCTCCATTCTATGAGTTCAACACCTCCGTTCTGACTTCATAAACCTCCATTCTATGACTTCACACACCTCCATTCTGACTTCACAGAGCTCCATTTTGTGACTTCACAAAACTCCATTCTATGATTTCACACACCTCCATCTACGACTTCACACACCTCCATTCTTACTTCAGAAACATCCATTCAGTGACTTTACACACCTCCATTCTGACTTAACACACCTCCATTGTATGACTTCACACACCTCCATTCTGACTTCACCCAGCTCCATTCTATGACTTCACACATCTCCATTCTGTGACTTCACACACCTCCATTCTGAGTTCACACACCTCCATTCTGTGACTTCACACACCTCCATTCTGACTTCACCCAGCTCCATTCTATGACTTCACACACCTCCATTCTGTGACTTCACACACCTCCATTCTATGACTTCACACAACTCCATTCTATGACTTCACACACCTCCATTCTGAATTCACACACCTGCATTCTGTGACTTCACACACCTCCGTTCTGTGACTTCACACACCTCGAATCTCTGACTTCACACACCTCCATCTATGACTTCACACACCTCCATTCTGTGACTTAACCCACCTCCATTCTGACTTCAAACACCTCCATTCTATGACTTCACACACTTCCATTCTAAGACTTTACACACCTCCATTCAGTGACTTCACACACCTCCATTCTGTGACTTCACACACCTAGATTCTCTGACTTCACACACCTCCATTCTATGACTTCACACACCTCCATTCTGTTTCTTCACACACCTACATTTTATGACTTCACACACCTCCATTCTGTGACTTCACCCACCTATATTTGTGACTTCACACACCACCATTTTGACTTCACACACCTCCATTCTGTGACTTCACACACCTCCATTCTGTGACTTCACACACCTCCATTTTGACTTCACACACTTCCATTCTGTGACTTCACACACCTCCATTCTGTGACTTCACACACCTCCATTGTTTGACTTCACTCACCTCCATTCTTTGACCTCACACCCGACCATTCCATGACTTCACACACCTCCATTCTATGACTTCACACACCTCCATTCTATGCCTTCACAAACCTCCGTTCTGTGACTTCACACATCTCCATTATGAGTTCACACACCTCCATTCGGTGACTTCACACACCTCCATTCTGACTTCACAAACCTCCATTCTATGACTTCACAAACTTCCATTCTATGACTTCACACACCTCCATTGTTTGACTTCACTCACCTCCATTCTTTGACCTCACACACGTCCATTCCATGACTTCACACACCTCCATTCTATGAGTTCACACACCTCCATTCTGTGACTTCACACACCTCCATTGTTTGACTTCACACACCTCTATTCTTTGACTTCACACACCGCCATTCCATGACTTCACACACCTCCATTGTTTGACTTCACACACCTCCATTCTGTGACTTCACATACCTCAATTTTGTGACTTCACACTCGTCCATTCTGACTTCACAAACCTCCATTCTGTGACTTCACACACCTCCATTTTGACTTCACACACTTCCTTTCTGTGACTTTACCCACCTCCATTCTATGACTTCACACACCTCCATTCTGTGACTTCACCCACCTCCATTTGTGACTTCACACACTACCATTTTGACTTCACACACCTCCATTCTGTGACTTCACACACTTCCATTCTGTGACTTCACACACCTCCATTTTGACTTCACACACTTCCCTTCTGTGACTTTACACACCTCCATTCTGTGACTTCACACACCTCCATTGTTTGACTTCACACACCTCTATTATTTGACTTCACACACCTCCATTCCATTTCTTCACATACCTCCATTCTATGAGTTCACACACATCCATTCTATGACTTCACAAACCTCCATGCTGTGACTTCGCACATCTCCATTCTGAGTTCACACACCTCAATTCGGTGACTTCACACACGTACATTCTGGCTTCACAAAGCTCCATTCTATGACTTCACAAACTTCCATTCTATGACTTCACACACCTCCATTCTGTGACTTCACACACCTCCATTCTGAGTTCACCCACCTCCATTCTGTGACTTCACACACCTCCATTCTGTGACTTCACACACCTCCACTCTATGACTTCACACACATACATTTTGGCATCACACACTTCCATTCTGTGACTTCACACACCTCCATTCTCTGACTTCACACACCTCCATTGTTTGACTTCACATACCTCCATTCGGTACTTCATACACCTCCATTCTGATTTCACAAACCTCCATTCTATGACTTCACACACTTCCATTCTATGAGTTCACACACCTCCATTCTGTGACTTCACACACCTCCATTCTGTGTTCACACACCTCCATTCTGTGACTTCACACACCTACATTCGGTGACTTCACACACCTCCATTCTGTGACTTCACACACCTCCATTTTGACTTCACACACTTCCATTATGTGACTTCACACACCTCCATTCTGTGACTTCACACACCTCCATTGTTTGACTTCACACACCTCCATTCTTTGACTTCACACACCTCCATTCCATGACTTCACACACCTCCATTCTATGAGTTCACACATCTCCATTCTATGAGTTCACACAACTCCATTTGGACTTCACACACCTCCATTCTATGACTTCACACACCTTCATTCTTACTTCAGAAACATCCATTCTATGACTTCACACACCTCCCTTCTATGACATCACAAACCTCCATTCTGTGACTTCACACACCTCCATTCTGAGTTCACATACCTCCATTCTGTGACTTCACACACCTCCATTCTGACTTCACACACCTCCATTCTATGACTTCACACACTTCCATTCTATGACTTCACACACCTCCATTCTGTGACTTCACACACCTCCATTCTGTGACTTCACCTACCTACATTTATGACTTCACACACCACCATTTTGACTTCACACACCTCCATTCTGTGACTTCACATACCTTCATTCTGTGACTTCACACACCTCCATTTTGAATTCACACACTTCCATTCTGTGACTTCACACACCTCCATTCTGTGACTTCCCACACCTACATTCTATGACTTGACACACCTCCATTCTGAATTCACACACCTGCATTCTGTGACTTCACAAACCTCCGTTCTGTGACTTCACACACCTCCATTTTGAATTCACACACTTCCATTCTGTGATTTCACACACATCCATTCTGTGACTTCACACACCTCCATTGTTTGACTTCACTCACCTCCATTCTTTGACCTCACACACGTACATTCCATGACTTCACACACCTCTATTCTGAGTTCACACACCTCCATTCTGTGACTTCACACACCTCCATTCTGTGACTTCACAAACCTCCATTCTATGACTTCACACACCTCCATTCTGTGACTTCACACACCTGCATTCTATGACTTCACACACCTCGTATCTGTGACTTCACCCACCTACATTTGTGACTTCACACACCACCATTTTGACTTCACACACCTCCATTCTGTGACTTCACACACCTCCATTGTTTGACTTCACACATCTCCATTCTTGGACTTCACACACCTCCATTCCATGACTTCACACACCTCCATTCTATGAGTTCACACATCTCGTATCTGTGACTTCACCCACCTACATTTTTGACTTCACCCAACACCACTTTGACTTCACACACCTCCATTCTGTGACTTCACACACCTCCATTCTGTGACTTCACACACATCCATTGTTTGACTTCACTCACCTCCATTCTTTGACCTCACACACGTCCATTCCATGACTTCACAAACCTCCATTCCATGATTTCACACACCTCCATTCTATGAGTTCACACACCACCATTTTGACTTCACACACCTCCATTCTATGACTTCACACACCTCCATTCTATGACTTCACAAACCTCCATTCTGTGACTTCACACATCTCCATTCTGAGTTCACACTCCTCCATTCGGTGACTTCACACACCTCCATTCTGACTTCACAATGCTCCATTCTATGACTTCACACACTTCCATTCTATGACTTCACACACCTCCATTCTGTGACTTCACACACCTCCATTGTGAGTTCACACACCTCCATTCTGTGACTTCACACACCTCCATTCTGACTTCACACACCTCCGTTCTATGACTTCACCCACCTCGATTCTCTGACTTCACCCAGCTCCATTCTATGACTTCACACACCTCTATTCGGTGACTTCACACACCTCCATTCTCTGACTTCACACACCTCCATTCTGAGTTCACACACCTCCATTCTGTGACTTCACACACCTCCATTCTGACTTCACACCCCTCCATTCGTGACTTCACACACCTCCATTCTGTGACTTCACACACCTCCATTCTGTGACTTCACACACCTCCATCCTGAGTTCACACACCTCCATTCTGTGACTTCACACACTTCCATTCTGTGACTTCACAACCTCCATGCTATGACTTCACACACATCCATTTTGGCATCACACACTTCCATCTGTGACTTCACACACCTCCATTCTCTGACTTCAGACACCTAAATTGTTTGACTTCACATACCTCCATTCTTGGACTTCACACACTTCCATTCTGTGACTTCACACACCTCCATTGTTTGAGTTCACACACCTCCATTCTGTGACTTCACACACCTCCATTCCATGACTTCACACACCTCCATTGTATGAGTTCACACATCTCCATTCTATGAGTTCTCACACCTCCATTTGGACTTCACATACCTCCATTCTATGACTTCACACACCTTCATTCTTACTTCAGAAACATCGATTCTATGACTTCACACACCTCCCTTCTATACCATCACAAACCTCGGTTCTGTGACTTCACACACCTCCATTCTGAGTTCACACACCTCCATTCTGTGACTTCACACACCTCCATTCTGACTTCACACACCTCCATTCTATGACTTCACACACTTCCACTCTATGAATTCACACACCTCAATTCTGTGACTTCACACACCTCCATTCTGTGCCTTCACACACCTAGATTCTCTGACTTCACACACCTCCATTCTATGACTTCAAACACCTCCATTCTGTGACTTCACACACCTCCGTTCTATGACTTCACACACCTCCATTCTGTGACTTCACAGACCTATATTTTTAACTTCAGAACCATCCATTCTATGACTTCACACACCTCCCTTCTGTGAAATCACAAACCTCGGTTCTGTGACTTCACACACCTCCATTCTGAGTTCACACACCTCCATTCTGTGACTTCACACACCTCCATTCTGACTTCACACACCTCCATTCTATGACTTCACACACTTCCATTCTATGACTTCACACACCTCCATTCTGTGACTTCACACACCTAGATTCTCTGACTTCACACACCTCCGTTCTATGACTTCAAACACCTCCATTCTGTGACTTCACACACCTCCGTTCTATGACTTCACACACCTCCATTCTGTGACTTCACACACCTATATTTTTAACTTCAGAACCATCCATTCTATGACTTCACACACCTCCCTTCTGTGACATCACAAACCTCGGTTCTGTGACTTCACACACCTCCATTCTGAGTTCACACACCTCCATTTTGTGACTTCACACACCTCCATTCTGACTTCACACACCTCCGTTCTATGACTTCACCCACCTCGATTCTCTGACTTCACAAACCTCCATTCTATGACTTCACAAACCTCTAATCGGTGACTTCACACACCTCCATTCTGTGACTTCACACACCTCCATTCTGTGACTTCACACACTTCCATTCTCTGACTTCACACACCTCTTTCTTGGACTTCACAGACATCCATTCCATGACATCACACACCTCCATTCTATGAGTTCACACATCTCTATTCTATCAGTTCACACACCTCCATTTTGACATCACACACTTCCATTCTATGACTTCGCACACCTCCATTCTGACTTCACACACCTCCATTCTGTGACTTCACACAGCTCCATTCCGTGACTTCACACACCTAGATTCTCTGACTTCACATACCTCCATTCTATGACTTCACACACCTCCATTCTGTGACTTCACACACCTCCGTTCTATGACTTCACACACCTCCATTCTGTGACTTCACACACCTCCGTTCTATGACTTCACACACCTCCATTCTGTGATTTCACACACCTCCATTCTATGTCTTCACACACCTACATTCTGTGACTTCACAAACCTCCATTCTATGACCTCACACACCACGATTCTCTGATTTCACACACCTCCATTCTATGACTTCACACACCTCCATTCTGTGACTTCACACACCTCCGTTCTATGACTTCACACACCTCCATTCTGTGACTTCACCCACCTCCAATTTGACTTCACACACCTCCATTCTATGACTTCACACACCTTCATTCTTACTTCACAAACATCCATTCTATGACTTCACACTCCTCCCTTCTATGACATCACAAACCTTGGTTCTGTGACTTCACACACCTCCATTCTGAGTTCACACACCTCCATTTTGTGACTTCACACACCTCCATTCTATGACTTCACACACTTCCATTCTATGACTTCACACACCTCCATTCTGTGACTTCACACACCTCCATTCTGTGACTTCACACACCTAGATTCTCTGACTTCACACACCTCCATTCTATGACTTCAAACACCTCCATTCTGTGACTTCACACACCTCCGTTTTATGACTTCACACACCTCCATTCTGTGACTTCACACACCTATATTTTTAACTTCAGAACCATCCATTCTATGACTTCACACACCTCCCTTCTATGACATCAAAAACCTCGGTTCTGTGACTTCACACACCTCCATTCTGACTTCACACACCTCCATTCTATGAATTCACCCACCTCGATTCTCTGACTTCACAAACCTTCATTCTATGACTTCACACACTTCCATTCGGTGACTTCACACACCTCCATTCTATGACTTCACACACCTCCATTCTGTGACTTCACCCAACAATGTTTGTGACTTCACACACCACCATTTTGACTTCACACACCTCCATTCTGTGACTTCACACACCTCCATTCTCTGACTTCACACACCTCCATCCTGAGTTCACACACCTCCATTCTGTGACTTCACACACCTCCATTCTGACTTCACACCCCTCCATTCGTGACTTCACACACCTCCATTCTGTGACTTCACACACCTCGATTCTGTGACTTCACACACCTCCATCCTGAGTTCACACACCTCCATTCTGTGACTTCACACACTTCCATTCTGTGACTTCACAACCTCCATGCTATGACTTCACACACATCCATTTTGGCATCACACACTTCCATCTGTGACTTCACACACCTCCATTCTCTGACTTCAGACACCTAAATTGTTTGACTTCACATACCTCCATTCTTGGACTTCACACACTTCCATTCTTTGACTTCACACACCTCCATTGTTTGAGTTCACACACCTCCATTCTGTGACTTCACACACCTCCATTCCATGACTTCACACACCTCCATTGTATGAGTTCACACTTCTCCATTCTATGAGTTGTCACACCTCCATTTGGACTTCACATACCTCCATTCTATGACTTCACACACCTTCATTCTTACTTCAGAAACATCGATTCTATGACTTCACACACCTCCCTTCTATGACATCACAAATCTCGGTTCTGTGACTTCACACACCTCCATTCTGAGTTCACACACCTCCATTCTGTGACTTCACACACCTCCATTCTGACTTCACACACCTCCATTCTATGACTTCACACACTTCCATTCTATGAATTCACACACCTCCATTCTGTGACTTCACACACCTCCATTCTGTGACTTCACACACCTAGATTCTCTGACTTCACACACCTCCGTTCTATGACTTCAAACACCTCCATTCTGTGACTTCACACACCTCCGTTCTATGACTTCACACACCTCCATTCTGTGACTTCACACACCTATATTTTTAACTTCAGAACCATCCATTCTATGACTTCACACACTCCCTTCGGTGAAATCACAAACCTCGGTTCTGTGACTTCACACACCTCCATTCTGAGTTCACACACCTCCATTCTGTGACTTCACACACCTCCATTCTGACTTCACACACCTCCATTCTATGACTTCACACACTTCCATTCTATGACTTCACACACCTCCATTCTGTGACTTCACACACCTCCATTCTGTGACTTCACACACCTAGATTCTCTGACTTCACACACCTCCGTTCTCTGACTTCAAACACCTCCATTCTGTGACTTCACACACCTCCGTTCTATGACTTCACACACCTCCATTCTGTGACTTCACACACCTATATTTTTAACTTCAGAACCATCCATTCTATGACTTCACACACCTCCCTTCTGTGACATCACAAACCTCGGTTTTGTGACTTCACACACCTCCATTCTGAGTTCACACACCTCCATTTTGTGACTTCACACACCTCCATTCTGACTTCACACACCTCCGTTCTATGACTTCACCCACCTCGATTCTCTGACTTCACCCAGCTCCATTCTATGACTTCACACACCTCTATTCGGTGACTTCACACACCTCCATTCTATGACTTCACACACCTCCATTCTGTGACTTCACCCACCTATATTTGTGACTTCACACACCACCATTTAGACTTAACAAACCTCCATTCTGTGACTTCACACACCTCCATTCTGTGACTTCACACACTTCCATTCTCTGACTTCACACACCTCTTTCTTGGACTTCACAGACATCCATTCCATGACATCACACACCTCCATTCTATGAGTTCACACATCTCTATTCTATCAGTTCACACACCTCCATTTTGACATCACACACTTCCATTCTATGACTTCGCACACCTCCATTCTGACTTCACACACCTCCATTCTGTGACTTCACACAGCTCCATTCCGTGACTTCACACACCTAGATTCTCTGACTTCACATACCTCCATTCTATGACATCACACACCTCCATTCTGTGACTTCACACACCTCCGTTCTATGACTTCACACACCTCCATTCTGTGACTTCACACACCTCCGTTCTATGACTTCACACACCTCCATTCTGTGATTTCACACACCTCCATTCTATGTCTTCACACACCTACATTCTGTGACTTCACAAACCTCCATTCTATGACCTCACACACCACGATTCTCTGATTTCACACACCTCCATTCTATGACTTCACACACCTCTATTCTGTGACTTCACACACCTCGGTTCTATGACTTCACACACCTCCATTCTGTGACTTCACCCACCTCCATTTGTGACTTCACACACTACCATTTTGACTTCACACACCTCCATTCTGTGACTTCACACACCTCCATTCTGTGACTTCACACACCTCCATTTTGACTTCACACACTTCCCTTCTGTGACTTTACACACCTCCATTCTGTGACTTCACACACCTCCATTGTTTGACTTCACACACCTCTGTTCTTTGACTTCACACACCTCCATTCCATTTCTTCACATACTCCATTCTATGAGTTCACACACCTCCATTCTATGAGTTCACACACCACCATTTTGACTTCACACACATTCATTCTATGACTTCACACACCTCCATTCTATGACTTCACAAACCTCCATGCTGTGACTTCGCACATCTCCATTCTGAGTTCACACACCTCCATTCGTTGACTTCACACACTTCCATTCTGACTTCAGAAACCTTCATTATATGACTTCACACACTTCCATTCTATGACTTCACACACCTCCATTCTGTGACTTCACACACCTCCATTCTGAGTTCACACACCTCCATTCTGTGACTTCACACACCTCCATTCTGTGACTTAACACACCTCCGTTCTATGACTTCACACACATCCATTTTGGCATCACACACTTCCATTCTGTGACTTCACACACCTCCATTCTCTGACTTCACACACCTCCATTGTTTGACTTCACATACCTCCATTCTTGGACTTCACACACCTCCATTCAGTACTTCACACACCTCCATTCTGATTTCACAAACCTCCATTCTATGACTTCACACACTTCCATTCTATGAGTTCACACACCTCCATTCTGTGTCATCACACACGTCCATTCTGAGTTCACACACCTCCATTCTGTGACTTCACACACCTACATTCGGTGACTTCACACACCTCCATTCTGTGACTTCACACACCTCCATTTTGACTTCACACACTTCCATTATATGACTTCACACACCTCCATTCTGTGACTTCACACACCTCCCTCCATTGTTTGACTTCACACACATCCATTCTTTGACTTCACACACCTCCATTCCATGACTTCACACACCTGCATTCTATGAGTTCACACAACTTCATTTGGAATTCACACACCTCAATTCTATGACTTCACATACCTTCATTCTTACTTCAGAAACATCCATTCTATGACTTCACACACCTCCCTTCTATGACATCACAAACCTCCATTCTATGACTTCACACACCTCCCTTCTATGACATCACAAACCTCCATTCTGTGACTTCACACACCTCCATTCTGAGTTCACATACCTCCATTCTGTGACTTCACACACCTCCATTCTGACTTCACACACCTTCATTCTATGACTTCACACACTTCCATTCTATGACTTCACACACCTCCATTCTGTGACTTCACACACCTCCATTCTTTGACTTCACATACCTCCATTCTGTGACTTTGCACACCTCCGTTCTATGACTTCACACACCTCCATTCTGTGACTTCACACACCTCTATTCTGAGTTCACACATGTCCATTCTGTGACTTCACACACTTCCATTTTGTGACTTCACACACCTCCATTCTTTGAATTCACACACCTCCATTCTGTGACTTCACCTACCTACATTTGTGACTTCACACACCACCATTTTGACTTCACACACCTCCATTCTGTGACTTCACATACCTCCATTCTGTGACTTCACACACCTCCATTTTGACTTCACACACCTCCATTTTGTGACTTCCCACACCTCCATTCTGTGACTTCACACACCTCGGTTCTCTGACTTCACACACCTCCATTTTGACCTCACACACGTCCATTCCATGACTTTACACACCTCCATTCTATGAGTTCACACACCTCCATTCTGTGAGTTCACACACCACCATTTTGACTGCACACACCTCCATTCTATGACTTCACACACCTCCATTCTATGCCTTCACAAACCTCCATTCTGTGACTTCACACATCTCCATTCTGAGTTCACGCACCTCAATTCGGTGACTTCAAACACCTCCATTCTGACTTCACAATGCTTCATTCTATGACTTCACACACTTCCATTCTATGACTTCACACACCTCCATTCTGTGACTTCACACACCTCCATTCTGAGTTCACACACCTCCATTCTGTGACTTCACACACCTCGATTCTGTGACTTCACAAACCTCCATTCTATGACTTCACACACCTCCATTCTATGAATTCACACCTCCATTCTATGACTTCACACATGCATTTTGATTTCACACACCTCCAATATATGACTTCAAACACCTCAATTCTGTTACTTCACACACCTCCATTCTATGACTTCATACCCGTCCATTCTGTAGTTCACACAACTCCAGTCTATGACTTCACACACCTCCTGTCTATGACTTCACATACCTCCATTCTATGACTTCACACACCTGCATTGTCCGACTTCACACCCCTCCAATTTGACTTCAAATACCTCCATTCTATGACTTCACAAACCTCCTTTTTGTGACTTCACACACCTCCATTCTGTGACTTCACAAAACTCCATTCTATGATTTCACACTCCTCCAATCTATGACTTCACACACCTCCATTTTATGACGTCACACACCTCCATTTTGACTTCATACACCTCCATTATGTGCCTTCACACATCTACATTCTATGACTTCACACACCTTCAATCTATGACTTCAAACACTTCCATTCTATGATTTCACATACCTCCATTCTATGAATTCACATACCTCCATTGTGACTTCACACACCTCCATTCTGAGTTCACACACCTCCATTCTGTGACTTAACACACCTCCATTCTGACTTCACACACCTTCATTTCATGACTTCGCACACCTCCATTCTAAGACTTATCTCATCCACCATTCTGTGACTTCACGCACCTACATTCTGTGTTGACACACCTCCATTCAGTGACTTCACAAACCTCTATTGTATGACTTCACACACCTCCATTGTGACTTCACACACCTCCATTCTATGAGTTCAACACCTCCGTTCTGACTTCATAAACCTCCATTCTATGACTTCACACACCTCCATTCTGACTTCACAGAGCTCCATTTTGTGACTTCACAAAACTCCATTCTATGATTTCACACACCTCCATCTACGACTTCACACACCTCCATTCTTACTTCAGAAACATCCATTCAGTGACTTTACACACCTCCATTCTGACTTAACACACCTCCATTGTATGACTTCACACACCTCCATTCTGACTTCACCCAGCTCCATTCTATGACTTCACACATCTCCATTCTGTGACTTCACACACCTCCATTCTGAGTTCACACACCTCCATTCTGTGACTTCACACACCTCCATTCTGACTTCACCCAGCTCCATTCTATGACTTCACACACCTCCATTCTGTGACTTCACACACCTCCATTCTATGACTTCACACAACTCCATTCTATGACTTCACACACCTCCATTCTGAATTCACACACCTGCATTCTGTGACTTCACACACCTCCGTTCTGTGACTTCACACACCTCGAATCTCTGACTTCACACACCTCCATCTATGACTTCACACACCTCCATTCTGTGACTTAACCCACCTCCATTCTGACTTCAAACACCTCCATTCTATGACTTCACACACTTCCATTCTAAGACTTTACACACCTCCATTCAGTGACTTCACACACCTCCATTCTGTGACTTCACACACCTAGATTCTCTGACATCACACACCTCCATTCTATGACTTCACACACCTCCATTCAGTGACTTCACACACCTCTATTCTGAGTTCACACACCTCTATTCTGAGTTCATACACCTCCATTCTGGGACTTCACACACCTCCATTCTGTGACTTCACACACCTCCGTTCTATGACCCCAAACACCTCGATTCTCTGTCTTCACAATCCTCCATTCTATGACTTCACACACCTCCATTCTGTTTCTTCACACACCTACATTTTATGACTTCACACACCTCCATTCTGTGACTTCACCCACCTATATTTGTGACTTCACACACCACCATTTTGACTTCACACACCTCCATTCTGTGACTTCACACACCTCCATTCTGTGACTTCACACACCTCCATTTTGACTTCACACACTTCCATTCTGTGACTTCACACACCTCCATTCTGTGACTTCACACACCTCCATTGTTTGACTTCACTCACCTCCATTCTTTGACCTCACACCCGACCATTCCATGACTTCACACACCTCCATTCTATGAGTTCACACACCTCCATTCTATGAGTTCACACACCCTCATTTTGACTTCACACACCTCCATTCTATGACTTCACACACCTCCATTCTATGCCTTCACAAACCTCCGTTCTGTGACTTCACACATCTCCATTATGAGTTCACACACCTCCATTCGGTGACTTCACACACCTCCATTCTGACTTCACAAACCTCCATTCTATGACTTCACAAACTTCCATTCTATGACTTCACACACCTCCATTGTTGGACTTCACTCACCTCCATTCTTTGACCTCACACACGTCCATTCCATGACTTCACACACCTCCATTCTATGAGTTCACACACCTCCATTCTGTGACTTCACACACCTCCATTGTTTGACTTCACACACCTCTATTCTTTGACTTCACACACCGCCATTCCATGACTTCACACACCTCCATTGTTTGACTTCACACACCTCCATTCTGTGACTTCACATACCTCAATTTTGTGACTTCACACTCGTCCATTCTGACTTCACAAACCTCCATTCTGTGACTTCACACACCTCCATTTTGACTTCACACACTTCCTTTCTGTGACTTTACCCACCTCCATTCTATGACTTCACACACCTCCATTCTGTGACTTCACCCACCTCCATTTGTGACTTCACACACTACCATTTTGACTTCACACACCTCCATTCTGTGACTTCACACACTTCCATTCTGTGACTTCACACACCTCCATTTTGACTTCACACACTTCCCTTCTGTGACTTTACACACCTCCATTCTGTGACTTCACACACCTCCATTGTTTGACTTCACACACCTCTATTATTTGACTTCACACACCTCCATTCCATTTCTTCACATACCTCCATTCTATGAGTTCACACACATCCATTCTATGACTTCACAAACCTCCATGCTGTGACTTCGCACATCTCCATTCTGAGTTCACACACCTCAATTCGGTGACTTCACACACGTACATTCTGGCTTCACAAAGCTCCATTCTATGACTTCACAAACTTCCATTCTATGACTTCACACACCTCCATTCTGTGACTTCACACACCTCCATTCTGAGTTCACCCACCTCCATTCTGTGACTTCACACACCTCCATTCTGTGACTTCACACACCTCCACTCTATGACTTCACACACATACATTTTGGCATCACACACTTCCATTCTGTGACTTCAGACACCTCCATTCTCTGACGTCACACACCTCCATTGTTTGACTTCACATACCTCCATTCGGTACTTCATACACCTCCATTCTGATTTCACAAACCTCCATTCTATGACTTCACACACTTCCATTCTATGAGTTCACACACCTCCATTCTGTGACTTCACACACCTCCATTCTGTGTTCACACACCTCCATTCTGTGACTTCACACACCTACATTCGGTGACTTCACACACCTCCATTCTGTGACTTCACACACCTCCATTTTGACTTCACACACTTCCATTATGTGACTTCACACACCTCCATTCTGTGACTTCACACACCTCCATTGTTTGACTTCACACACCTCCATTCTTTGACTTCACACACCTCCATTCCATGACTTCACACACCTCCATTCTATGAGTTCACACATCTCCATTCTATGAGTTCACACAACTCCATTTGGACTTCACACACCTCCATTCTATGACTTCACACACCTTCATTCTTACTTCAGAAACATCCATTCTATGACTTCACACACCTCCCTTCTATGACATCACAAACCTCCATTCTGTGACTTCACACACCTCCATTCTGAGTTCACATACCTCCATTCTGTGACTTCACACACCTCCATTCTGACTTCACACACCTCCATTCTATGACTTCACACACTTCCATTCTATGACTTCACACACCTCCATTCTGTGACTTCACACACCTCCATTCTGTGACTTCACCTACCTACATTTATGACTTCACACACCACCATTTTGACTTCACACACCTCCATTCTGTGACTTCACATACCTTCATTCTGTGACTTCACACACCTCCATTTTGACTTCACACACTTCCATTCTGTGACTTCACACACCTCCATTCTGTGACTTCCCACACCTACATTCTATGACTTGACACACCTCCATTCTGAATTCACACACCTGCATTCTGTGACTTCACAAACCTCCGTTCTGTGACTTCACACACCTCCATTTTGAATTCACACACTTCCATTCTGTGATTTCACACACATCCATTCTGTGACTTCACACACCTCCATTGTTTGACTTCACTCACCTCCATTCTTTGACCTCACACACGTACATTCCATGACTTCACACACCTCTATTCTGAGTTCACACACCTCCATTCTGTGACTTCACACACCTCCATTCTGTGACTTCACACACCTCCGTTCTATGACCCCACACACATCGATTCACTGACTTCACAAACCTTCATTCTATGACTTCACACACCTCCATTCTGTGACTTCACACACCTGCATTCTATGACTTCACACACCTCGTATCTGTGACTTCACCCACCTACATTTGTGACTTCACACACCACCATTTTGACTTCACACACCTCCATTCTGTGACTTCACACACCTCCATTGTTTGACTTCACACATCTCCATTCTTGGACTTCACACACCTCCATTCCATGACTTCACACACCTCCATTCTATGAGTTCACACATCTCGTATCTGTGACTTCACCCACCTACATTTTTGACTTCACCCAACACCACTTTGACTTCACACACCTCCATTCTGTGACTTCACACACCTCCATTCTGTGACTTCACACACCTCCATTCTGTGACTTCACACACATCCATTGTTTGACTTCACTCACCTCCATTCTTTGACCTCACACACGTCCATTCCATGACTTCACAAACCTCCATTCCATGATTTCACACACCTCCATTCTATGAGTTCACACACCACCATTTTGACTTCACACACCTCCATTCTATGACTTCACACACCTCCATTCTATGACTTCACAAACCTCCATTCTGTGACTTCACACATCTCCATTCTGAGTTCACACTCCTCCATTTGGTGACTTCACACACCTCCATTCTGACTTCACAATGCTCCATTCTATGACTTCACACACTTCCATTCTATGACTTCACACACCTCCATTCTGTGACTTCACACACCTCCATTGTGAGTTCACACACCTCCATTCTGTGACTTCACACACCTCCATTCTGTGACTTCACAAACCTCCATTCTATGACTTCACACATCTCCATTCTATGATTTCACACCTCCATTCTATGACTTCACACATCCATTTTGATTTCACACACCTCCAATATATGACTTCAAACACCTCAATTCTGTTACTTCACACACCTCCATTCTATGACTCCACATACCTCCATTCTATGACTTCACACACCTGCATTCTCCGACTTCACACCCCTCCAATTTGACTTCACATACCTCCATTCTATGACTTCACAAACCTCCTTTCTGTGACTTCACACACCTCAATTCTGTGACTTCACAAAACTGCATTCTATGATTTCACACTCCTCCATTCTATGACTTCACACACCTCCATTTTATGACGTCACACACCTCCATTTTGACTTCACACACCTCCATTATGTGCCTTCACACATCTACATTCTATGACTTCACACACCTTCAATCTATGACTTCAAACAATTCCATTCTATGATTTCACATACCTCCATTCTATGAATTCACATACCTCCATTCTGTGACTTCACACACCTCCAATCTGAGTTCACACACCTCCATTCTGTGACTTAACACACTTCCATTCTGTCTTCACACACCTTCATTTCATGACTTCGCACACCTCCATTCTATGACTTATCACATCCACCATTCTGTGACTTCACACACCTCCATTCTGAGTTGACACACCTCCATTCTGTGACTTCACAAACCTCTATTGTATGACTTCACTCACCTCCATTGTGACTTCACACACCTCCATTCTATGAGTTCAACACCTCCGTTCTGTCTTCATACACCTCCATTCTATGACTTCACACACCTCCATTCTGACTGCACACAGCTCCATTTTGTGACTTCACAAAACTCCATTCTATGATTTCACACACCTCCATCTATGACTTCACACACCTCCATTCTTACTTCAGAAACATCCATTCTGTGACTTCACACACCTCCATTATGACTTAACACACATCCATTGTATGACTTCACACACCTCCATTCTGACTTCACCCAGCTCCATTCTATGACTTCACACACCTCCATTCTGTGACTTCACACACACCCATTCTCCGACTTCACACACCTCCATTCTGAGTTCACACACCTCCATTCTCCGACTTCACACACCTCCATTCTGTGACCTCACACACCTCCATTCTGTGACTTCACACACCTCCATTCTGAGTTCACACACCTCCATTCTGTGACTTCACAAACCTCCATTGTGTGACTTCACAACCTCATTGCTATGACTTCACACACATCCATTTTGGCATCACACACTTCCATTCTGTGACTTCACACACCTCCATTCTGTGACTTCAGACACCTCCATTTTTTGACTTCACATACCTCCATTCTTGGACTTCACACACTTCCATTCTGTGACTTCACACACCTCCATTGTGTGAGTTCACACACCTCCATTCTTGGACTTCACACACCTCCATTCCATGACTTCACACACCTCCATTCTATGAGTTCACACATCTCCATTCTATGAGTTCACAAACCTCCATTTGGACTTCACACACCTCCATTCTATGACTTCACACACCTTCATTCTTAGTTCACAAACATCCATTCTATGACTTCACACACCTCCATTCTGTGACTTCACCCAACAATGTTTGTGACTTCACACACCACCATTTTGACTTCACACACCTCCATTCTGTGACTTCACACACCTCCATTCTCTGACTTCACACACCTCCATTCTGAGTTCACACACCTCCATTCTGTGACTTCACACACCTCCATTCTGACTTTACACCCCTCCATTCGTGACTTCACACACCTCCATTCTGTGACTTCACACACCTCCATTCTGTGACTTCACACACCTCCATTCTCTGACTTCACACACCTCCATTCTGAGTTCACACACCTCCATTCTGTGACTTCACACACCTCCATTCTGACTTCACACCCCTCCATTCGTGACTTCACACACCTCCATTCTGTGACTTCACACACCTCCATTCTGTGACTTCACACACCTCCATCCTGAGTTCACACACCTCCATTCTGTGACTTCACACACCTCCATTCTGTGACTTCACCACCTCCATGCTATGACTTCACA
This sequence comes from Megascapheus bottae, assembly GCA_024803745.1. Lineage (NCBI taxonomy): Eukaryota > Metazoa > Chordata > Mammalia > Rodentia > Geomyidae > Megascapheus > Megascapheus bottae. The sequence goes on from JANJXV010001055.1 coordinate 24,042, forward strand.
CACATCCATTTTGGCATCACACACTTCCATCTGTGACTTCACACACCTCCATTCTCTGACTTCAGACACCTCCATTGTTTGACTTCACATACCTCCATTCTTGGACTTCACACACTTCCATTCTGTGACTTCACACACCTCCATTGTTTGAGTTCACACACCTCCATTCTGTGACTTCACACACCTCCATTCCATGACTTCACACACCTCCATTGTATGAGTTCACACATCTCCATTCTATGAGTTCTCACACCTCCATTTGGACTTCACATACCTCCATTCTATGACTTCACACACCTTCATTCTTACTTCAGAAACATCGATACTTTGACTTCACACACCTCCCTTCTATGACATCACAAACCTCGGTTCTGTGACTTCACACACCTCCATTCTGAGTTCACACACCTCCATTCTGTGACTTCACACACCTCCATTCTGACTTCACACACCTCCATTCTATGACTTCACACACTTCCCTTCTATGAATTCACACACCTCCATTCTGTGACTTCACACACCTCCATTCTGTGACTTCACACACCTAGATTCTCTGACTTCACACACCTCCGTTCTATGATTTCAAACACCTCCATTCTGTGACTTCACACACCTCCGTTCTATGACTTCACACACCTCCATTCTGTGACTTCACACACCTATATTTTTAAATTCAGAACCATCCATTCTATGACTTCACACACCTCCCTTCTGTGAAATCACAAACCTCGGTTCTGTGACTTCACACACCTCCATTCTGAGTTCACACACCTCCATTCTGTGACTTCACACACCTCCATTCTGACTTCACACACCTCCATTCTATGACTTCACACACTTCCATTCTATGACTTCACACACCTCCATTCTGACTTCACACACCTCCATTCTATGACTTCACACACTTCCATTCTATGACTTCACACACCTCCTGTCTATGACTTCACATACCTCCATTCTATGACTTCACACACCTGCATTGTCCGACTTCACACCCCTCCAATTTGACTTCAAATACCTCCATTCTATGACTTCACAAACCTCCTTTTTGTGACTTCACACACCTCCATTCTGTGACTTCACAAAACTCCATTCTATGATTTCACACTCCTCCAATCTATGACTTCACACACCTCCATTTTATGACGTCACACACCTCCATTTTGACTTCATACACCTCCATTATGTGCCTTCACACATCTACATTCTATGACTTCACACACCTTCAATCTATGACTTCAAACACTTCCATTCTATGATTTCACATACCTCCATTCTATGAATTCACATACCTCCATTGTGACTTCACACACCTCCATTCTGAGTTCACACACCTCCATTCTGTGACTTAACACACCTCCATTCTGACTTCACACACCTTCATTTCATGACTTCGCACACCTCCATTCTAAGACTTATCTCATCCACCATTCTGTGACTTCACGCACCTACATTCTGTGTTGACACACCTCCATTCAGTGACTTCACAAACCTCTATTGTATGACTTCACACACCTCCATTGTGACTTCACACACCTCCATTCTATGAGTTCAACACCTCCGTTCTGACTTCATAAACCTCCATTCTATGACTTCACACACCTCCATTCTGACTTCACAGAGCTCCATTTTGTGACTTCACAAAACTCCATTCTATGATTTCACACACCTCCATCTACGACTTCACACACCTCCATTCTTACTTCAGAAACATCCATTCAGTGACTTTACACACCTCCATTCTGACTTAACACACCTCCATTGTATGACTTCACACACCTCCATTCTGACTTCACCCAGCTCCATTCTATGACTTCACACATCTCCATTCTGTGACTTCACACACCTCCATTCTGAGTTCACACACCTCCATTCTGTGACTTCACACACCTCCATTCTGACTTCACCCAGCTCCATTCTATGACTTCACACACCTCCATTCTGTGACTTCACACACCTCCATTCTATGACTTCACACAACTCCATTCTATGACTTCACACACCTCCATTCTGAATTCACACACCTGCATTCTGTGACTTCACACACCTCCGTTCTGTGACTTCACACACCTCGAATCTCTGACTTCACACACCTTCATCTATGACTTCACACACCTCCATTCTGTGACTTAAACCACCTCCATTCTGACTTCAAACACCTCCATTCTATGACTTCACACACTTCCATTCTAAGACTTTACACACCTCCATTCAGTGACTTCACACACCTCCATTCTGTGACTTCACACACCTAGATTCTCTGACTTCACACACCTCCATTCTATGACTTCACATACCTCCATTCTCTGACTTCACACACCTCCGTTCTATGACTTCACACACCTCCATTCAGTGACTTCACACACCTCTATTCTGAGTTCACACACCTCTATTCTGAGTTCATACACCTCCATTCTGGGACTTCACACACCTCCATTCTGTGACTTCACACACCTCCGTTCTATGACCCCAAACACCTCGATTCTCTGTCTTCACAATCCTCCATTCTATGACTTCACACACCTCCATTCTGTTTCTTCACACACCTACATTTTATGACTTCACACACCTCCATTCTGTGACTTCACCCACCTATATTTGTGACTTCACACACCACCATTTTGACTTCACACACCTCCATTCTGTGACTTCACACACCTCCATTCTGTGACTTCACACACCTCCATTTTGACTTCACACACTTCCATTCTGTGACTTCACACACCTCCATTCTGTGACTTCACACACCTCCATTGTTGGACTTCACTCACCTCCATTCTTTGACCTCACTCCCGACCATTCCATGACTTCACACACCTCCATTCTATGAGTTCACACACCTCCATTCTATGAGTTCACACACCCTCATTTTGACTTCACACACCTCCATTCTATGACTTCACACACCTCCATTCTATGCCTTCACAAACCTCCGTTCTGTGACTTCACACATCTCCATTATGAGTTCACACACCTCCATTCGGTGACTTCACACACCTCCATTCTGACTTCACAAACCTCCATTCTATGACTTCACAAACTTCCATTCTATGACTTCACACACCTCCATTGTTTGACTTCACTCACCTCCATTCTTTGACCTCACACACGTCCATTCCATGACTTCACACACCTCCATTCTATGAGTTCACACACCTCCATTCTGTGACTTCACACACCTCCATTGTTTGACTTCACACACCTCTATTCTTTGACTTCACACACCGCCATTCCATGACTTCACACACCTCCATTGTTTGACTTCACACACCTCCATTCTGTGACTTCACATACCTCAATTTTGTGACTTCACACTCGTCCATTCTGACTTCACAAACCTCCATTCTGTGACTTCACACACCTCCATTTTGACTTCACACACTTCCTTTCTGTGACTTTACACACCTCCATTCTATGACTTCACACACCTCCATTCTGTGACTTCACCCACCTCCATTTGTGACTTCACACACTACCATTTTGACTTCACACACCTCCATTCTGTGACTTCACACACTTCCATTCTGTGACTTCACACACCTCCATTTTGACTTCACACACTTCCCTTCTGTGACTTTACACACCTCCATTCTGTGACTTCACACACCTCCATTGTTTGACTTCACACACCTCTATTATTTGACTTCACACACCTCCATTCCATTTCTTCACATACCTCCATTCTATGAGTTCACACACATCCATTCTATGACTTCACAAACCTCCATGCTGTGACTTCGCACATCTCCATTCTGAGTTCACACACCTCAATTCGGTGACTTCACACACGTACATTCTGGCTTCACAAAGCTCCATTCTATGACTTCACAAACTTCCATTCTATGACTTCACACACCTCCATTCTGTGACTTCACACACCTCCATTCTGAGTTCACACACCTCCATTCTGTGACTTCACACACCTCCATTCTTTGACTTCACACACCTCCACTCTATGACTTCACACACATACATTTTGGCATCACACACTTCCATTCTGTGACTTCACACACCTCCATTCTCTGACTTCACACACCTCCATTGTTTGACTTCACATACCTCCATTCGGTACTTCATACACCTCCATTCTGATTTCACAAACCTCCATTCTATGACTTCACACACTTCCATTCTATGAGTTCACACACCTCCATTCTGTGACTTCACACACCTCCATTCTGTGTTCACACACCTCCATTCTGTGACTTCACACACCTACATTCGGTGACTTCACACACCTCCATTCTGTGACTTCACACACCTCCATTTTGACTTCACACACTTCCATTATGTGACTTCACACACCTCCATTCTGTGACTTCACACACCTCCATTGTTTGACTTCACACACCTCCATTCTTTGACTTCACACACCTCCATTCCATGACTTCACACACCTCCATTCTATGAGTTCACACATCTCCATTCTATGAGTTCACACAACCCCATTTGGACTTCACACACCTCCATTCTATGACTTCACACACCTTCATTCTTACTTCAGTAACATCCATTCTATGACTTCACACACCTCCCTTCTATGACATCACAAACCTCCATTCTGTGACTTCACACACCTCCATTCTGAGTTCACATACCTCCATTCTGTGACTTCACACACCTCCATTCTGACTTCACACACCTCCATTCTATGACTTCACACACTTCCATTCTATGACTTCACACACCTCCATTCTGTGACTTCACACACCTCCATTCTGTGACTTCACCTACCTACATTTATGACTTCACACACCACCATTTTGACTTCACACACCTCCATTCTGTGACTTCACATACCTTCATTCTGTGACTTCACACACCTCCATTTTGACTTCACACACTTCCATTCTGTGACTTCACACACCTCCATTCTGTGACTTCCCACACCTACATTCTATGACTTGACACACCTCCATTCTGAATTCACACACCTGCATTCTGTGACTTCACAAACCTCCGTTCTGTGACTTCACACACCTCCATTTTGAATTCACACACTTCCATTCTGTGATTTCACACACATCCATTCTGTGACTTCACACACCTCCATTGTTTGACTTCACTCACCTCCATTCTTTGACCTCACACACGTACATTCCATGACTTCACACACCTCTATTCTGAGTTCACACACCTCCATTCTGTGACTTCACACACCTCCATTCTGTGACTTCACACACCTCCGTTCTATGACCCCACACACATCGATTCACTGACTTCACAAACCTCCATTCTATGACTTCACACACCTCCATTCTGTGACTTCACACACCTGCATTCTATGACTTCACACACCTCGTATCTGTGACTTCACCCACCTACATTTGTGACTTCACACACCACCATTTTGACTTCACACACCTCCATTCTGTGACTTCACACACCTCCATTGTTTGACTTCACACATCTCCATTCTTGGACTTCACACACCTCCATTCCATGACTTCACACACCTCCATTCTATGAGTTCACACATCTCGTATCTGTGACTTCACCCACCTACATTTTTGACTTCACCCAACACCACTTTGACTTCACACACCTCCATTCTGTGACTTCACACACCTCCATTCTGTGACATCACACACCTCCATTCTGTGACTTCACACACATCCATTGTTTGACTTCACTCACCTCCATTCTTTGACCTCACACACGTCCATTCCATGACTTCACAAACCTCCATTCCATGATTTCACACACCTCCATTCTATGAGTTCACACACCACCATTTTGACTTCACACACCTCCATTCTATGACTTCACACACCTCCATTCTATGACTTCACAAACCTCCATTCTGTGACTTCACACATCTCCATTCTGAGTTCACACTCCTCCATTCGGTGACTTCACACACCTCCATTCTGACTTCACAATGCTCCATTCTATGACTTCACACACTTCCATTCTATGACTTCACACACCTCCATTCTGTGACTTCACACACCTCCATTGTGAGTTCACACACCTCCATTCTGTGACTTCACACACCTCCATTCTGTGACTTCACAAACCTCCATTCTATGACTTCACACATCTCCATTCTATGATTTCACACCTCCATTCTATGACTTCACACATCCATTTTGATTTCACACACCTCCAATATATGACTTCAAACACCTCAATTCTGTTACTTCACACACCTCCATTCTATGACTCCACATACCTCCATTCTATGACTTCACACACCTGCATTCTCCGACTTCACACCCCTCCAATTTGACTTCACATACCTCCATTCTATGACTTCACAAACCTCCTTTCTGTGACTTCACACACCTCAATTCTGTGACTTCACAAAACTGCATTCTATGATTTCACACTCCTCCATTCTATGACTTCACACACCTCCATTTTATGACGTCACACACCTCCATTTTGACTTCACACACCTCCATTATGTGCCTTCACACATCTACATTCTATGACTTCACACACCTTCAATCTATGACTTCAAACAATTCCATTCTATGATTTCACATACCTCCATTCTATGAATTCACATACCTCCATTCTGTGACTTCACACACCTCCAATCTGAGTTCACACACCTCCATTCTGTGACTTAACACACTTCCATTCTGTCTTCACACACCTTCATTTCATGACTTCGCACACCTCCATTCTATGACTTATCACATCCACCATTCTGTGACTTCACACACCTCCATTCTGAGTTGACACACCTCCATTCTGTGACTTCACAAACCTCTATTGTATGACTTCACTCACCTCCATTGTGACTTCACACACCTCCATTCTATGAGTTCAACACCTCAGTTCTGTCTTCATACACCTCCATTCTATGACTTCACACACCTCCATTCTGACTGCACACAGCTCCATTTTGTGACTTCACAAAACTCCATTCTATGATTTCACACACCTCCATCTATGACTTCACACACCTCCATTCTTACTTCAGAAACATCCATTCTGTGACTTCACACACCTCCATTATGACTTAACACACATCCATTGTATGACTTCACACACCTCCATTCTGACTTCACCCAGCTCCATTCTATGACTTCACACACCTCCATTCTGTGACTTCACACACCTCCATTCTCCGACTTCACACACCTCCATTCTGAGTTCACACACCTCCATTCTCCGACTTCACACACCTCCATTCTGTGACCTCACACACCTCCATTCTGTGACTTCACACACCTCCATTCTGAGTTCACACACCTCCATTCTGTGACTTCACAAACCTCCATTGTGTGACTTCACAACCTCCATGCTATGACTTCACACACATCCATTTTGGCATCACACACTTCCATTCTGTGACTTCACACACCTCCATTCTGTGACTTCAGACACCTCCATTTTTTGACTTCACATACCTCCATTCTTGGACTTCACACACTTCCATTCTGTGACTTCACACACCTCCATTGTGTGAGTTCACACACCTCCATTCTTGGACTTCACACACCTCCATTCCATGACTTCACACACCTCCATTCTATGAGTTCACACATCTCCATTCTATGAGTTCACAAACCTCCATTTGGACTTCACACACCTCCATTCTATGACTTCACACACCTTCATTCTTAGTTCACAAACATCCATTCTATGACTTCACACACCTCCATTCTGTGACTTCACCCAACAATGTTTGTGACTTCACACACCACCATTTTGACTTCACACACCTCCATTCTGTGACTTCACACACCTCCATTCTCTGACTTCACACACCTCCATTCTGTGACTTCACACACCTCCATTCTGTGACTTCACACACCTCCATTCTGACTTCACACCCCTCCATTCGTGACTTCACACACCTCCATTCTGTGACTTCACACACCTCCATTCTGTGACTTCACACACCTCCATTCTCTGACTTCACACACCTCCATTCTGAGTTCACACACCTCCATTCTGTGACGTCACACACCTCCATTCTGACTTCACACCCCTCCATTCGTGACTTCACACACCTCCATTCTGTGACTTCACACACCTCCATTCTGTGACTTCACACACCTCCATCCTGAGTTCACACACCTCCATTCTGTGACTTCACACACCTCCATTCTGTGACTTCACAACCTCCATGCTATGACTTCACACACATCCATTTTGGCATCACACACTTCCATCTGTGACTTCACACACCTCCATTCTCTGACTTCAGACACCTCCATTGTTTGACTTCACATACCTCCATTCTTGGACTTCACACACTTCCATTCTGTGACTTCACACACCTCCATTGTTTGAGTTCACACACCTCCATTCTGTGACTTCACACACCTCCATTCCATGACTTCACACACCTCCATTGTATGAGTTCACACATCTCCATTCTATGAGTTCTCACACCTCCATTTGGACTTCACATACCTCCATTCTATGACTTCACACACCTTCATTCTTACTTCAGAAACATCGATACTATGACTTCACACACCTCCCTTCTATGACATCACAAACCTCGGTTCTGTGACTTCACACACCTCCATTCTGAGTTCACACACCTCCATTCTGTGACTTCACACACCTCCATTCTGACTTCACACACCTCCATTCTATGACTTCACACACTTCCATTCTATGAATTCACACACCTCCATTCTGTGACTTCACACACCTCCATTCTGTGACTTCACACACCTTGATTCTCTGACTTCACACACCTCCGTTCTATGACTTCAAACACCTCCATTCTGTGACTCCACACACCTCCGTTATATGACTTCACCCACCTCCATTCTGTGACTTCACACACCTATATTTTTAAATTCAGAACCATCCATTCTATGACTTCACACACCTCCCTTCTGTGAAATCACAAACCTCGGTTCTGTGACTTCACACACCTCCATTCTGAGTTCACACACCTCCATTCTGTGACTTCACACACCTCCATTCTATGACTTCACACACTTCCATTCTATGACTTCACACACCTCCATTCTGTGACTTCACACACCTCCATTCTGTGACTTCACACACCTAGATTCTCTGACTTCACACACCTCCGTTCTATGACTTCAAACACCTCCATTCTGTGACTTCACACACCACCGTTCTATGACTTCACACACCTCCATTCTGTGACTTCACACACCTATATTTTTAACTTCAGAACCATCCATTCTATGACTTCACACACCTCCCTTCTGTGACATCACAAACCTCGGTTCTGTGACTTCACACACCTCCATTCTGAGTTCACACACCTCCATTTTGTGACTTCACACACCTCCATTCTGACTTCACACACCTCCGTTCTATGACTTCACCCACCTCGATTCTCTGACTTCACACACCTCCATTCTATGACTTCACACACCTCCATTCTGTGACTTCACCCACCTATATTTGTGACTTCACACACCACAATTTAGACTTAACACACCTCCATTCTGTGACTTCACGCACCTCCATTCTGTGACTTCACACACCTCCATTCTGTGACTTCACACACTTCCATTCTCTGACTTCACACACCTCTTTCTTGGACTTCACAGACCTCCATTCCATGACATCACACACCTCCATTCTATGAGTTCACACATCTCTATTCTATCAGTTCACACACCTCCATTTTGACATCACACACTTCCATTCTATGACTTCGCACACCTCCATTCTGACTTCACACACCTCCATTCTGTGACTTCACACACCTCCGTTCTATGACTTCACACACCTCCATTCTGTGACTTCACACACCTCCGTTCTATGACTTCACACACCTCCATTCTGTGACTTCACACACCTCCGTTCTATGACTTCACACACCTCCATTCTGTGATTTCACACACCTCCATTCTATGTCTTCACACACCTACATTCTGTGACTTCACAAACCTCCATTCTATGATCTCACACACCACGATTCTCTGATTTCACACACCTCCATTCTATGACTTCACACACCTCCATTCTGTGACTTCACACACCTCCATTCTGTGACTTCACCCACCTCCATTTGTGACTTCACACACTACCATTTTGACTTCACACACCTCCATTCTGTGACTTCACACACCTCCATTCTGTGACTTCACACACCTCCATTTTGACTTCACACACTTCCCTTCTGTGACTTTACACACCTCCATTCTGTGACTTCACACACCTCCATTGTTTGACTTCACACACCTCTGTTCTTTGACTTCACACACCTCCATTCCATTTCTTCACATACTCCATTCTATGAGTTCACACACCTCCATTCTATGAGTTCACACACCACCATTTTGACTTCACACACCTTCATTCTATGACTTCACACACCTCCATTCTATGACTTCACAAACCTCCATGCTGTGACTTCGCACATCTCCATTCTGAGTTCACACACCTCCATTCGTTGACTTCACACACTTCCATTCTGACTTCACAAACCTTCATTATATGACTTCACACACTTCCATTCTATGACTTCACACACCTCCATTCTGTGACTTCACACACCTCCATTCTGAGTTCACACACCTCCATTCTGTGACTTCACACACCTCCATTCTGTGACTTAACACACCTCCGTTCTATGATTTCACACACATCCATTTTGGCATCACACACTTCCATTCTGTGACTTCACACACCTCCATTCTGTGACTTCACACACCTCCATTTTGACTTCACACACTTCCCTTCTGTGACTTTACACACCTCCATTCTGTGACTTCACACACCTCCATTGTTTGACTTCACACACCTCTGTTCTTTGACTTCACACACCTCCATTCCATTTCTTCACATACTCCATTCTATGAGTTCACACACCTCCATTCTATGAGTTCACACACCACCATTTTGACTTCACACACCTTCATTCTATGACTTCACACACCTCCATTCTATGACTTCACAAACCTCCATGCTGTGACTTCGCACATCTCCATTCTGAGTTCACACACCTCCATTCGTTGACTTCACACACTTCCATTCTGACTTCACAAACCTTCATTATATGACTTCACACACTTCCATTCTATGACTTCACACACCTCCATTCTGTGACTTCACACACCTCCATTCTGAGTTCACACACCTCCATTCTGTGACTTCACACACCTCCATTCTGTGACTTAACACACCTCCATTCTATGACTTCACACACATCCATTTTGGCATCACACACGTCCATTCTGTGACTTCACACACCTCCATTCTCTGACTTCACACACCTCCATTGTTTGACTTCACATACCTCCATTCTTGGACTTCACACACCTCCATTCAGTACTTCTCACACCTCCATTCTGATTTCACAAACCTCCATTCTATGACTTCACACACTTCCATTCTATGAGTTCACACACCTCCATTCTGTGACATCACACACCTCCATTCTGAGTTCACAGACCTCCATTCTGTGACTTCACACACCTACATTCGGTGACTTCACACACCTCCATTCTGTGACTTCACACACCTCCATTTTGACTTCACACACTTCCATTATATGACTTCACACACCTCCATTCTGTGACTTCACACACTTCCATTCTCTGACTTCACACACCTCTTTCTTGGACTTCACAGACCTCCATTCCATGACATCACACACCTCCATTCTATGAGTTCACACATCTCTATTCTATCAGTTCACACACCTCCATTTTGACATCACACACTTCCATTCTATGACTTCGCACACCTCCATTCTGACTTCACACACCTCCATTCTGTGACTTCACACACCTCCGTTCTATGACTTCACACACCTCCATTCTGTGATTTCACACACCTCCGTTCTATGACTTCACACACCTCCATTCTGTGACTTCACACACCTCCGTTCTATGACTTCACACACCTCCATTCTGTGATTTCACACACCTCCATTCTATGTCTTCACACACCTACATTCTGTGACTTCACAAACCTCCATTCTATGACCTCACACACCACGATTCTCTGATTTCACACACCTCCATTCTATGACTTCACACACCTCCATTCTGTGACTTCACACACCTCTGTTCTATGACTTCACACACCTCCATTCTGTGACTTCACCCACCTCCATTTGTGACTTCACACACTACCATTTTGACTTCACACACCTCCATTCTGTGACTTCACACACCTCCATTCTGTGACTTCACACACCTCCATTTTGACTTCACACACTTCCCTTCTGTGACTTTACACACCTCCATTCTGTGACTTCACACACCTCCATTGTTTGACTTCACACACCTCTGTTCTTTGACTTCACACACCTCCATTCCATTTCTTCACATACTCCATTCTATGAGTTCACACACCTCCATTCTATGAGTTCACACACCACCATTTTGACTTCACACACCTTCATTCTATGACTTCACACACCTCCATTCTATGACTTCACAAACCTCCATGCTGTGACTTCGCACATCTCCATTCTGAGTTCACACACCTCCATTCGTTGACTTCACACACTTCCATTCTGACTTCACAAACCTTCATTATATGACTTCACACACTTCCATTCTATGACTTCACACACCTCCATTCTGTGACTTCACACACCTCCATTCTGAGTTCACACACCTCCATTCTGTGACTTCACACACCTCCATTCTGTGACTTAACACACCTCCGTTCTATGATTTCACACACATCCATTTTGGCATCACACACGTCCATTCTGTGACTTCACACACCTCCATTCTCTGACTTCACACACCTCCATTGTTTGACTTCACATACCTCCATTCTTGGACTTCACACACCTCCATTCAGTACTTCTCACACCTCCATTCTGATTTCACAAACCTCCATTCTATGACTTCACACACTTCCATTCTATGAGTTCACACACCTCCATTCTGTGACATCACACACCTCCATTCTGAGTTCACAGACCTCCATTCTGTGACTTCACACACCTACATTCGGTGACTTCACACACCTCCATTCTGTGACTTCACACACCTCCATTTTGACTTCACACACTTCCATTATATGACTTCACAAACCTCCATTCTGTGACTTCACACACTTCCATTCTCTGACTTCACACACCTTTTTCTTGGACTTCACAGACCTCCATTCCATGACATCACACACCTCCATTCTATGAGTTCACACATCTCTATTCTATCAGTTCACACACCTCCATTTTGACATCACACACTTCCATTCTGTGACTTCACACACCTCCATTCTATGACTTCGCACACCTCCATTTTGACTTCACACACCTCCATTCCGTGACTTCACACACCTCCATTCTTTGTCTTCACACACCTCCGTTCTGTGACTTCACACACCTACATTCAGTGACTTCACACACCTCCATTCTGTGACTTCACACACCTCCATTTTGACATCACACACTTCCATTCTGTGACTTCACACAACTCCATTCTGTGACTTCACACACCTCCATTGTTTGACTTCACACACCTCCTTTCTTGGACTTCACACACATCCATTCCATGACATCACACACCTCCATTCTATGAGTTCACACATCTCTATTCTATCAGTTCACACACCTCCATTTTGACATCACACACTTCCATTCTATGACTTTGCACACCTCCATTCTGACTTCACACTCCTCTATTCTCTGACTTCACACAGCTCCATTCCGTGAATTCACACACCTCGATTCTCTGACTTCACACACCTCCATTCTATGACTTCACACACCTCCATTCTGTGACTTCACACACCTCCGTTCTATGACTTGACACACCTCCATTCTGTGACTTTATACACCTCCGTTCTATGACTTCACACACCTCCATTCTGTGACTTCACACACCTCCATTCTATGACTTCACACACCTCCATATTTTGACTTCACCCACCTCCATTTGTGACCTCACACACTACCATTTTGACTTCACAAACCTCCATTCTGTGACTTCACAAACGTCCATTCTGTGATATCACACACCTCCATTTTGACTTCACACACTTCCCTTCTGTGACTTCACACACCTCCATTCTGTGACTTCACACACCCCCATTGTTTGACTTCACACACCTCTATTCTTTGACTTCACACACCTCCATTCCATGACTTCACATACCTCCATTCTATGAGTTCACACCCCTCCATTCTATGAGTTCACACACCACCATTTTGACTTCACACACCTCCATTCTATGACTTCACACACTTCCATTCTATGACTTCACAAACCTCCATTCTGTGACTTCACACACCTACATTCTGAGTTCGCACACCTCCATTCGGTGACTTCACTCAAATACATTCTGAGTTCACACACCTCCATTCTGTGGCTTCACACACCTACATTCGGTGACTTCACACACATCCATTCTGTGACTTCACACATCTCCATTGTTTGACTTCACACAACTCCATTCTTGGACTTCACACACCTCCATTCCATGACTTCACACACCTCCATTCTATGAGTTCACACATCTCCATTCTATGAGTTCACACACCTCCATTTGGACTTCACACACCTCCATTCCATGACTTCACACACCTTCATTCTTACTTCAGAAACATACATTCTATGACTTCACACACCTTCCTTCTATGGCATCACAAACCTCCGTTCTGTGACTTCACACACCTCCATTCTCAGTTCACACACCTCCATTCTCTGACTTCAGTCACCTCCATTCTGACTTCACACACCTCCATTCTATGACTTTACACACTTCCATTCTATGACTTCACACACCTCCATTCTGTGACTTCACACACATCCATTCTGTGACTTTACCCACCTAGTTTCTCTGACATCACACAACTCCATTCTATGACTTCACACACCTCCATTCTGGGACTTCACACACCTCCGTTCTATGACTTCACAAACCTCCATTATGTGACTTCAGAGACCTCCATTCTGAGTTCACACACCTCCATTCTGTGACTTCACACACCTCCATTCTGTAACTTCACACACCTCCGTTCTATGACTTCAGACACCTCGATTCTCTGACTTCACAAACCTCCATTCTATGACTTCACACACTTCCATTCGGTGACTTCACACAACTCCATTCTATGACTTCACAAACCTCCATTTTGTGACTTCACCCACCTAAATTTGTGACTTCACACACCACCATTTTGAGTTCACACACCTCCATTCTGTGACTTCACACACCTAGATTCTGTGAATTCACACACCTTGACTTCACACAACTCCATTCGATGACTTCACACTCCTCCATTCTTTGACTTCAAACACCTCCGTTCTGTGACTTCACACACCTACATTCGGTGACTTCACATACCTCCATTCTTTGACTTGAAACACCTCCTTTCTGTGACTTCACACACCTACATTCGGTGACTTCACAAACCTCCATTCTATGACTTCACACACCTCCATTCTGTGACTTCACACACCTCCATTCTCAGTTCACACACCTCCATTCCCTGACTTCACACACCTAGATTCTGTAACTTCACACACCTCCATTCTGTGACTTCACACACCTCCATTTTGACATCACACACTTCCATTATGTGACTTCACAATCCTCCATTCTGTGACTTCACACACCTCCATTGTTTGACTTCACACACCACCATACTTGGACTTCACACACCTCCATTCCATGACTTCACACACCTCCATTCTATGAGTTCACACATCTCCATTCTATGAGTTCACACAACTCCATTTGGACTTCACACACCTCTATTCTATGACTTCGCATACCTTCATTCTTACTTCAGAAACATCCATTCTATGACTTCACACACCTCCCTTCTATGACATCACAAACCTCCATTCTGTGACTTCACACACCTCCATTCTGACTTCACATACCTCCATTCTGAGTTCACATACCTCCATTCTGTGACTTCACACACCTCCATTCTGTGACTTCACACACATGCGTTCTATGACTTCACACACCTCGATTCTCTGACTTCACACACCTCCATTTTGACATCACACACTTCCATTCTGTGACTTCACACACCTCCATTCTATGACTTCGCACACCTCCATTTTGACTTCACACACCTCCATTCCGTGACTTCACACAACTCCATTCGATGACTTCACACACCTCCATTCTTTGACTTCACACACCTCCGCTCTGTGACTTCACACACCTACATTCAGTGACTTCACACACCTCCATTCTGTGACTTCACACACCTCCATTTTGACATCACACACTTCCATTCTGTGACTTCACACACCTCCATTCTGTGACTTCACACACCTCCATTGTTTGACTTCACACACCTCCTTTCTTGGACTTCACACACATCCATTCCATGACATCACACACCTCCATTCTATGAGTTCACACATCTCTATTCTATCAGTTCACACACCTCCATTTTGACATCACACACTTCCATTCTATGACTTCGCACACCTCCATTCTGACTTCACACACCTCCATTCTATGACTTCACACACCTCCATTCTGCGACTTCACACACCTCCGTTCTATGACTTTATACACCTCCGTTCTAGGACTTCACACACCTCCATTCTGTGACTTCACACACCTCCATTCTATGACTTCACACACCTCCATATTTTGACTTCACCCACCTCCATTTGTGACCTGACACACTACCATTTAGACCTCACAAACCTCCATTCTGTGACTTCCCAAACGTCCATTCTGTGACTTCTCACACCTCCATTTTGACTTCACACACCTCCATTCTATGACTTCACACACTTCCATTCTATGACTTCACAAACCTCCATTCTGTGACTTCACACACCTACATTCTGAGTTCACACACCTCCATTCGGTGACTTCACACAACTACATTCTGAGTTCACACACCTCCATTCTGTGACTTCACACACCTCCATTCTGTGAATTCACACACCTCCATTCCTTGACTTCACACAACTCCATTCGATGACTTCACACACCTCCATTCTTTGACTTCAAACACCTCCGTTCTGTGACTTCACATATCTAAATTCGGTGACTTCACATACCTCCATTCTTTGACTTCAAACACCTCCGTTCTGTGACTTCACACACCTACATTCGGTGACTTCCCACACCTCCATTCTGTGACTTCACACACCTACATTGTTTGACTTCACACTCCTCCTTTCTTGGATTTCACACACATCCATTCCATGACATCACACACCTCCATTCTATGAGTTCACACATCTCTATTCTATCAGTTCACACACCTCCATTTTGACATCACACACTTCCATTCTATGACTTCGCACACCTCCATTCCTTGACTTCACACAACTCCATTCGATGACTTCACACACCTCCATTCTTTGACTTCAAACACCTCCGTTCTGTGACTTCACATATCTAAATTTGGTGACTTCACATACCTCCATTCTTTGACTTCATTCACCTCCGTTCTGTGACTTCACACACCTACATTCGGTGACTTCACACACCTCCATTCTGTGACTTCACACACCTACATTGTTTGACTTCACACTCCTCCTTTCTTGGATTTCACACACCTCCATTCCATGACATCACACACCTCCATTCTATGAGTTCACACATCTCTATTCTATCAGTTCACACACCTCCATTTTGATATCACACACTTCCATTCTATGACTTCGCACACCTCCATTCTGTGACTTCACACAACTCCATTCGGTAACTTTACACACCTCCATTGAGACTTCACACACCTCCATTCTGAGTTGACACACTTCCATTCTGTGACTTTACACACCTCCATTCTGTGAATTCACACACCTCCATTGTTTGACTTCCCACACCTCTATTCTTTGACTTCACACACCTCCATTCCATTTCTTCACATACCTCCATTATATGACTTCACACAACTCCATTCTATGAGTTCACACATCACCATTTTAACTTCACACACCTTCATTATATGACTTCACACACCTCCATTCTATGACTTCACAAACCTCCCTTCTGTGACTTCACACATCCCCATTCTGAGTTCACACACCTCCATTCTGTGACTACACACACCTCCTTTCTGAGTTCACACACCTCCATTCTGTGACTTCACACACCTACATTCGGTGACTTCACACACCTCCATCCTGTGACTTCACACACCTCCATCCTGTGACTTCACACACCTCCATTTTGACTTCACACACTTCCATTATGTGACTTCCCACACCTCCATTCTGTGACTTCACACAACTCCATTGTTTGACTTCACACACCTCCATTCTTGGACTTCACACACCTCCATTCCATGACTTCACACACCTCCATTCTATGAGTTCACACATCTCCATTCTATGAGTTCACACAGCTCCATTTGGACTTCACACTCCTCCATTCTATGACTTCACACACCTTCATTCTTACTTCAGAAACATCCATTCTATGACTTCACACACCTCCCTTCTATGACATCACAAACCTCCATTCTGTGACTTCACACACCTCCATTCTGAGTTCACGTACCTCCATTCTGTGACTTCACACACCTCCATTCTCACTTCACACACCTCCATTCTACGACTTCACACACTTCCATTCTATGACTTCACACACCTCCATTCTGTGATTTCACACACCTCCATTCTGTGACTTCACACACCTAGATTCTCTGACTTCACACACCTCCATTCTATGACTTCACATAACTCCATTCTGTGACTTCACACACCTGCGTTCTATGACTTCACACACCTCCATTCTGTGACTTCACACACCACTATTCTGAGTTCACACACCTCCATTCTGTGACTTCACACACCTCCATTCTGTGACTTCACACACCTCCATTCTATGACTTCACACACCTCCATTCTGTGACTTCACACACCTCCATTCTATGACTTCACCCACCTCCATTTGTGACCTCACACACTACCATTTTGACTTCACAAACCTCCATTCTGTGACTTCACACACCTCCATTTTGACTTCACACACTTCCCTTCTGTGACTTCACACACCTCCATTCTGTGACTTCACACACCTCCATTGTTTGACTTCACACACCTCTATTATTTGACTTTACACACCTCCATTCCATGACTTCACACACATCCATTCTGTGAGTTCACACACCTCCATTCTATGAGTTCACACACCACCATTTTGACTTCACACACCTCCATTCTATGACTTCGCACACCTCCATTCTATGCCTTCACAAACCTCCATTTTGTGACTTCACACATCTCCATTCTGAGTTCACACACCTCCATTCGGTGACTTCACACACCTCCATTCTGACTTCACAAACCTCCATTCTATGACTTCACAAACTTCCATTCTATGACTTCACACACCTCCATTCTGTGACTTCACACACATCCATTCTGAGTTCACACACCTCAATTCTGTGACTTGACACACCTCCATTCTGTGACTTCACACACCTCCATTCTATGACTTCTCACACATCCATTTTGGCAACACACACTTCCATTCTGTGACTTCACACACCTCCATTCTATGACTTCACACACCTCCATTGTTTCTCTTCACATACCTCCATTCTTGGACTTCACACACTTCCATTCGGTGACTTCACACACCTCCATTCTGATTTCACAAAGTTCCAACCTATGACTTCACACACTTCCATTCTATAACTTCACACACCTCCATTCTGTGACTTCACACACCTACATTCTGTGTTCACACACCTCCATTCTGTGACTTCACACACCTACATTCGGTGACTTCACACACCTCCATTCTGTGACTTCACACACCTCCATTTTGACATCACACACTTCCATTTTGTGACTTCACACACCTCCATTCTGTGACTTCACACACCTCCATTGTTTGACTTCACACATCTCCATTCTTGGACTTCACACACCTCCATTCCATGACTTCACACACCTCCATTCTATGAGTTCACACATCTCCATTCTATGAGATCACACACCTCCAATTGGACTTTACACACCTCCATTCTATGACTTCACACACCTTCATTCTTACTTCAGAAACATCCATTCTATGACTTCACACACCTCCCTTCTATGACATAACAATCCTCCATTCTGTGACTTCACACACCTCCATTCTGAGTTCACACACCTCCATTCTTACTTCACACACCTCCATTCTATGACTTCACACACCTCCATTCTATGACTTCACACACCTCCATTCTGTGACTTCACCCACCTACATTTGTGACTTCACACACCACCATTTTGAATTCACACACCTCCATTCTGTGACTTCACACACCTCCATTCTGTGACTTCACACACCTCCATTTTGACTTCACACACTTCCATTCTCTGACTTCACACACCTCCATTCTATGACTTCGCACACCTCCATTCTGACTTCACACACCTCCATTCTGTGAATTCACACACCTCCATTCCGTGACTTCACACAACTCCATTCGATGACTTCACACACCTCCATTCTTTGACTTCAAACACCTCCGTTCTGTGACTTCACACACCTACATTCGGTGACTTCACATACCTCCATTCTGTGACTTCACACACCTCCATTTTGACATCACACACTTCCATTCTGTGACTTTACACACCTCCATTCTGTGACTTCACACACCTCCATTGTTTGACTTCACACTCCTCCTTTCTTGGATTTCACACACCTCCATTCCATCACATCACACACCTCCATTCTATGAGTCACACATCTCTATTCTATCAGTTCACACACCTCCATTTTGACATCACACACTTCCATTCTATGACTTCGCACACCTCCATTCTGTGACTTCACACAACTCCATTCTGTAACTTCACACACCTCCATTGTGACTTCACACACCTAGATTATCTGACTTCACACACCTCCATTCTATGACTTCACATAACTCCATTCTGTGACTTCACACACATGCTTTCTATGACTTCACACACCTCCATTCTGTGACTTCACACACCACTATTCTGAGTTCACACACCTCCATTCTGTGACTTCACACACCTCCATTCTGTGACTTCACACACCTCCATTCTATGACTTCACACACCTCCATTCTGTGACTTCACACACCTCCATTCTATGACTTCACACACCTCCATATTGTGACTTCACCCACCTCCATTTGTGACCTCACTCACTACCATTTTGACTTCACAAACCTCCATTCTGTGACTTCACACACCTCCATTTTGACTTCACACACTTCCCTTCTGTGACTTCACACACCTCCATTCTGTGACTTCACACACCTCCATTGTTTGACTTCACACACCTCTATTCTTTGACTTCACACACCTCCATTCCAGGACTTCACACACATCCATTCTGTGAGTTCACACACCTCCATTCTATGAGTTCACACACCACCATTTTGACTTCACACACCTCCATTCTATGACTTCACACACCTCCATTCTATGCCTTCACAAACCTCCATTTTGTGACTTCACACACCTCCATTCTGTGACTTCACACACCTCCATTCTATGACTTCACACACCTCCATTGTTTCTCTTCACATACCTCCATTCTTGGACTTCACACACTTCCATTCGGTGACTTCACACACCTCCATTCTGATTTCACAAAGTTCCAATCTATGACTTCACACACTTCCATACTATAACTTCACACACCTCCATTCTGTGACTTCACACACCTACATTCTGAGTTCACACACCTCCATTCTGTGACTTCACACACCTACATTCGGTGACTTCACACACCTCCATTCTGTGACTTCACATACCTCCATTTTGACATCACACACTTCCATTATGTGACTTCACACACCTCCGTTCTGTGACTTCACACACCTCCATTTTGACATCACACACTTCCATTATGTGACTTCACACACCTCCATTCTATGACTTCACACACCTCCATTCTGTGACTTCACCCACCTACATTTGTGACTTCACACACCACCATTTTGAATTCACACACCTCCATTCTGTGACTTCACACACCTCCATTCTGTGACTTCACACACCTCCATTCTGACTTCACACACCTCCATTCTGTGAATTCACACACCTCCATTCCCTGACTTCACACAACTCCATTCGATGACTTCACACACCTCCATTCTTTGACTTCAAACACCTCCGTTCTGTGACTTCACACACCTACCTTCGGTGACTTCACATACCTCCATTCTGTGACTTCACACACCTCCATTTTGACATCACACACTTCCATTCTGTGACTTTACACACCTCCATTCTGTGACTTCACACACCTCCATTGTTTGACTTCACACTCCTCCTTTCTTGGATTTCACACACCTCCATTCCATGACATCACGCACCTGCATTCTATGAGTCACAAATCTCTATTCTATCAGTTCACACACCTCCATTTTGACATCACACACTTCCATTCTATGACTTCGCACACCTCCATTCTGTGACTTCACACAACTCCATTCTGTAACTTCACACACCTCCATTGTGACTTCATACACCTCCATTCTGAGTTGACACACCTCCATTCTGTGACATCACACACCTCCAATCTGACTTCAAACACCTCCATTCTATGACTTCACACACCTCCATTCTGTGACTTCACACACCTCAATTCTGTGACTTCACACAGCTCCATTCCGTGACTTCACACACCTCGATTCTCTGACTTCACACACCTCCATTCTAAACTTCACATCCCTCCATTCTGTGACTTCACACACCTATATTCTGTGACTTCACACACCTCCATTCTATGACCTCACACACCTCCATTCTCTGATTTCACACACCTCCATTCTATGACTTCACACATCTCCATTCTGTGACCTCACACACCTCCATTCTATGACTATACACACCTCCACTCTGTGACTTCACCCACCTCCATTTGTGACTTCACACACTACCATTTTGACGTCACACACCTCCATTCTGTGACTTCACACACCTCCATTTTTACTTCACACACTTCCCTTCTGTGACTTTACACACCTCCATTCTGTGACTTCACACACCTCCATTGTTTGACTTCACACACCTCTATTCTTTGACTTCGCGCACCTCCATTCCATCTCTTCACATACCTCCATTCAATGAGTTCACACCACTCCATTCTATGAGTTCACACATCACCATTTTGACTTCACACACCTTCATTATATGACTTCACACACCTCCATTCTATGACTTCACAAACCTCCTTTCTGTGACTTCACACATCTCCATTCTGAGTTCACACACCTCCATTCGGTGACTTCACACACCTCCATTCTGACTTCACAAACCACCATTCTATGACTTCACACACCTCCATTCTCTGAGTTCACACACCTCCATTCTGTGACTTCACACACCTCCATTTTGACTTCACACACTTCCATTATGTGACTTCACACACCTCCATTCTGTGACTTCACACACCTCCATTGTTTGACTTCACACACCTCCATTCTGTGACTTCACACACCTCCATTCTGAGTTCATATACCTCCATTCTTTGACTTCACACACCTCCATTCTCACTTCACACACCTCCATTCTACGACTTCACACACTTCCATTCTATGACTTCACACACCTCCATTCTGTGACTTCACACACCTCCATTCTGTGACTTCACACACCTAGATTCTCTGACTTCACACACCTCCATTCTGAATTCACACACCTGCATTCTGTGACTTCACACACTTCCATTCTGTGACTTCACACACCTCCATTTTGACTTCACACACTTGATTCTGTGACTTCACACACCTCCATTCTGTGACTTCACACACCTCCATTGTTTGATTTCACTCATCTCCATTCTTTGACCTCACACACGTACATTCCATGACTTCACACACCTCTATTCTGAGTTCACACACCTCCATTCTGTGACTTCACACACCTCCATTCTGTGACTTCACACACCTCCGTTCTATGACCCCACACACATCGATTCTCTGACTTCAGACACCTCCATTCTATGACTTCACACACGTCCATTCTGTGACTTCACACACCTCCATTCTCTGACTTCCCACACCTCCATTCTGTGACTTAACACACCTCCATTGTTTGACTTCACACACCTCCATTCTTGGACTTCGCACACCTCCATTCCATGACTTCACACACCTCCATTCTATGAGTTCACACATATCCATTCTATGAGTTCACACAACTCCATTTGGACTTCACACACCTCCATTCTATGACTTCACACACCTTCATTCTTACTTCAGAAACATCCATTCTATGACTTCACACACCTCCCTTCTATGACATCACAAACCTCCATTCTTGGACTTCACACACCTCCATTCTGAGTTCACATACCTCCATTCTGTGAATTCACACACATCCATTCTCACTTCACACACCTCCATTCTACGAGTTCACACACTTCCATTCTATGACTTCACACACCTTCATTCTTACTTCAGAAACATCCATTCTATGACTTCACACACCTCCGTTCTATGACATCACAAACCTCCATTCTGTGACTTCACACACCTCCATTCTGAGTTCACATACCTCCATTCTGTGACTTCACACACCTCCATTCTCACTTCACACACCTCCATTCTACGACTTCACACACTTCTATTCTATGACTTCACACACCTCCATTCTGTGACTTCACACACCTCCATTCTGTGACTTCACACACCTAGATTCTCTGACTTCACACACCTCCATTCTATGACTTCACATAACTCCATTCTGTGACTTCACACACCTGCGTTCTATGACTTCACACACCTCCATTCTGTGACTTCACACACCCCTATTCTGAGTTCACACACCTCCAATCTGTGACTTCACACACCTCCATTCTGTGACTTCACACACCCCTATTCTGAGTTCACACACCTCCATTCTATGACTTCACACACCTCCATTCTATGCCTTCACAAACCTCCATTTTGTGACTTCACACACCTCCATTCTGTGACTTCACACACCTCCATTCTATGACTTCACACACCTCCATTGTTTCTCTTCACATACCTCCATTCTTGGACTTCACACACTTCCATTCGGTGACTTCACACACCTCCATTCTGATTTCACAAAGTTCCAATCTATGACTTCACACACTTCCATACTATAACTTCACACACCTCCATTCTGTGACTTCACACACCTACATTCTGAGTTCACACACCTCCATTCTGTGACTTCACACACCTACATTCGGTGACTTCACACACCTCCATTCTGTGACTTCACATACCTCCATTTTGACATCACACACTTCCATTATGTGACTTCACACACCTCCATTCTGTGACTTCACACACCTCCATTTTGGCATCACACACTTCCATTATGTGACTTCACACACCTCCATTCTATGACTTCACACACCTCCATTCTGTGACTTCACCCACCTACATTTGTGACTTCACACACCACCATTTTGAATTCACACACCTCCATTCTGTGACTTCACACACCTCCATTCTGTGACTTCACACACCTCCATTCTGACTTCACACACCTCCATTCTGTGAATTCACACACCTCCATTCCCTGACTTCACACAACTCCATTCGATGACTTCACACACCTCCATTCTTTGACTTCAAACACCTCCGTTCTGTGACTTCACACACCTACCTTCGGTGACTTCACATACCTCCATTCTGTGACTTCACACACCTCCATTTTGACATCACACACTTCCATTCTGTGACTTTACACACCTCCATTCTGTGACTTCACACACCTCCATTGTTTGACTTCACACTCCTCCTTTCTTGGATTTCACACACCTCCATTCCATGACATCACGCACCTGCATTCTATGAGTCACAAATCTCTATTCTATCAGTTCACACACCTCCATTTTGACATCACACACTTCCATTCTATGACTTCGCACACCTCCATTCTGTGACTTCACACAACTCCATTCTGTAACTTCACACACCTCCATTGTGACTTCATACACCTCCATTCTGAGTTGACACACCTCCATTCTGTGACATCACACACCTCCAATCTGACTTCAAACACCTCCATTCTATGACTTCACACACCTCCATTCTGTGACTTCACACACCTCAATTCTGTGACTTCACACAGCTCCATTCCGTGACTTCACACACCTCGATTCTCTGACTTCACACACCTCCATTCTAAACTTCACATCCCTCCATTCTGTGACTTCACACACCTATATTCTGTGACTTCACACACCTCCATTCTATGACCTCACACACCTCCATTCTCTGATTTCACACACCTCCATTCTATGACTTCACACATCTCCATTCTGTGACCTCACACACCTCCATTCTATGACTATACACACCTCCACTCTGTGACTTCACCCACCTCCATTTGTGACTTCACACACTACCATTTTGACGTCACACACCTCCATTCTGTGACTTCACACACCTCCATTTTTACTTCACACACTTCCCTTCTGTGACTTTACACACCTCCATTCTGTGACTTCACACACCTCCATTGTTTGACTTCACACACCTCTATTCTTTGACTTCGCGCACCTCCATTCCATCTCTTCACATACCTCCATTCAATGAGTTCACACCACTCCATTCTATGAGTTCACACATCACCATTTTGACTTCACACACCTTCATTATATGACTTCACACACCTCCATTCTATGACTTCACAAACCTCCTTTCTGTGACTTCACACATCTCCATTCTGAGTTCACACACCTCCATTCGGTGACTTCACACACCTCCATTCTGACTTCACAAACCACCATTCTATGACTTCACACACCTCCATTCTCTGAGTTCACACACCTCCATTCTGTGACTTCACACACCTCCATTTTGACTTCACACACTTCCATTATGTGACTTCACACACCTCCATTCTGTGACTTCACACACCTCCATTGTTTGACTTCACACACCTCCATTCTGTGACTTCACACACCTCCATTCTGAGTTCATATACCTCCATTCTTTGACTTCACACACCTCCATTCTCACTTCACACACCTCCATTCTACGACTTCACACACTTCCATTCTATGACTTCACACACCTCCATTCTGTGACTTCACACACCTCCATTCTGTGACTTCACACACCTAGATTCTCTGACTTCACACACCTCTATTCTATGACTTCACATAACTCCATTCTGTGACTTCACACACCTGCGTTCTATGACTTCACACACCTCCATTCTGTGACTTCACACACCACTATTCTGAGTTCACACACCTCCATTCTGTGACTTCACACACCTCCATTCTGTGACTTCACACACCTCCATTCTCGGACTTCACACACCTCCATTCTGTGACTTCACCCACCTACATTGGTGACTTCACACACTACCATTTTGACTTCACCACCTCCATTCTTGGACTTCACACACCTCCATTCCATGACTTCACATACCTCCATTCTATGAGTTCACACATCTCCATTCTATGAGTTCACACACCTCCATTCTCACTTCACACACCTCCATTCTACGACTTCACACACTTCCATTCTATGACTTCACACACCTCCATTCTGTGACTTCACACACCTCCATTCTATGACTTCACAAACCTCCATTATGTGACTTCAGACACCTCCATTCTGAGTTCACACACCTCCATTCTGTGACTTCACACACCTCCATTCTGTGACTTCACACACCTCCGTTCTATGACTTCACACACCTCGATTGTCTGACTTCACAAACCTCCATTCTATAACTTCACACACCTCCATTCGGTGACTTCACACACCTCCATTCTATGACTTCACACACCTCCATTCTGTGACTTCACCCACCTACATTTGTGACTTCACACACCACCATTTTGAATTCACACACCTCCATTCTGTGACTTCACACACCTCCATTCTGTGACTTCACACACCTCCATTTTGACTTCACACACTTCCATTCTCTGACTTCACACACCTCCATTCTATGACTTCGCACACCTCCATTCTGACTTCACACACCTCCATTCTGTGAATTCACACACCTCCATTCCGTGACTTCACACAACTCCATTCGATGACTTCACACACCTCCATTCTTTGACTTCAAACACCTCCGTTCTGTGACTTCACACACCTACATTCGGTGACTTCACATACCTCCATTCTGTGACTTCACACACCTCCATTTTGACATCACACACTTCCATTCTGTGACTTTACACACCTCCATTCTGTGACTTCACACACCTCCATTGTTTGACTTCACACTCCTCCTTTCTTGGATTTCACACACCTCCATTCCATCACATCACACACCTCCATTCTATGAGTCACACATCTCTATTCTATCAGTTCACACACCTCCATTTTGACATCACACACTTCCATTCTATGACTTCGCACACCTCCATTCTGTGACTTCACACAACTCCATTCTGTAACTTCACACACCTCCATTGTGACTTCACACACCTAGATTATCTGACTTCACACACCTCCATTCTATGACTTCACATAACTCCATTCTGTGACTTCACACACATGCTTTCTATGACTTCACACACCTCCATTCTGTGACTTCACACACCACTATTCTGAGTTCACACACCTCCATTCTGTGACTTCACACACCTCCATTCTGTGACTTCACACACCTCCATTCTATGACTTCACACACCTCCATTCTGTGACTTCACACACCTCCATTCTATGACTTCACACACCTCCATATTGTGACTTCACCCACCTCCATTTGTGACCTCACTCACTACCATTTTGACTTCACAAACCTCCATTCTGTGACTTCACACACCTCCATTTTGACTTCACACACTTCCCTTCTGTGACTTCACACACCTCCATTCTGTGACTTCACACACCTCCATTGTTTGACTTCACACACCTCTATTCTTTGACTTCACACACCTCCATTCCAGGACTTCACACACATCCATTCTGTGAGTTCACACACCTCCATTCTATGAGTTCACACACCACCATTTTGACTTCACACACCTCCATTCTATGACTTCACACACCTCCATTCTATGCCTTCACAAACCTCCATTTTGTGACTTCACACACCTCCATTCTGTGACTTCACACACCTCCATTCTATGACTTCACACACCTCCATTGTTTCTCTTCACATACCTCCATTCTTGGACTTCACACACTTCCATTCGGTGACTTCACACACCTCCATTCTGATTTCACAAAGTTCCAATCTATGACTTCACACACTTCCATACTATAACTTCACACACCTCCATTCTGTGACTTCACACACCTACATTCTGAGTTCACACACCTCCATTCTGTGACTTCACACACCTACATTCGGTGACTTCACACACCTCCATTCTGTGACTTCACATACCTCCATTTTGACATCACACACTTCCATTATGTGACTTCACACACCTCCGTTCTGTGACTTCACACACCTCCATTTTGACATCACACACTTCCATTATGTGACTTCACACACCTCCATTCTATGACTTCACACACCTCCATTCTGTGACTTCACCCACCTACATTTGTGACTTCACACACCACCATTTTGAATTCACACACCTCCATTCTGTGACTTCACACACCTCCATTCTGTGACTTCACACACCTCCATTCTGACTTCACACACCTCCATTCTGTGAATTCACACACCTCCATTCCCTGACTTCACACAACTCCATTCGATGACTTCACACACCTCCATTCTTTGACTTCAAACACCTCCGTTCTGTGACTTCACACACCTACCTTCGGTGACTTCACATACCTCCATTCTGTGACTTCACACACCTCCATTTTGACATCACACACTTCCATTCTGTGACTTTACACACCTCCATTCTGTGACTTCACACACCTCCATTGTTTGACTTCACACTCCTCCTTTCTTGGATTTCACACACCTCCATTCCATGACATCACGCACCTGCATTCTATGAGTCACAAATCTCTATTCTATCAGTTCACACACCTCCATTTTGACATCACACACTTCCATTCTATGACTTCGCACACCTCCATTCTGTGACTTCACACAACTCCATTCTGTAACTTCACACACCTCCATTGTGACTTCATACACCTCCATTCTGAGTTGACACACCTCCATTCTGTGACATCACACACCTCCAATCTGACTTCAAACACCTCCATTCTATGACTTCACACACCTCCATTCTGTGACTTCACACACCTCAATTCTGTGACTTCACACAGCTCCATTCCGTGACTTCACACACCTCGATTCTCTGACTTCACACACCTCCATTCTAAACTTCACATCCCTCCATTCTGTGACTTCACACACCTATATTCTGTGACTTCACACACCTCCATTCTATGACCTCACACACCTCCATTCTCTGATTTCACACACCTCCATTCTATGACTTCACACATCTCCATTCTGTGACCTCACACACCTCCATTCTATGACTATACACACCTCCACTCTGTGACTTCACCCACCTCCATTTGTGACTTCACACACTACCATTTTGACGTCACACACCTCCATTCTGTGACTTCACACACCTCCATTTTTACTTCACACACTTCCCTTCTGTGACTTTACACACCTCCATTCTGTGACTTCACACACCTCCATTGTTTGACTTCACACACCTCTATTCTTTGACTTCGCGCACCTCCATTCCATCTCTTCACATACCTCCATTCAATGAGTTCACACCACTCCATTCTATGAGTTCACACATCACCATTTTGACTTCACACACCTTCATTATATGACTTCACACACCTCCATTCTATGACTTCACAAACCTCCTTTCTGTGACTTCACACATCTCCATTCTGAGTTCACACACCTCCATTCGGTGACTTCACACACCTCCATTCTGACTTCACAAACCACCATTCTATGACTTCACACACCTCCATTCTCTGAGTTCACACACCTCCATTCTGTGACTTCACACACCTCCATTTTGACTTCACACACTTCCATTATGTGACTTCACACACCTCCATTCTGTGACTTCACACACCTCCATTGTTTGACTTCACACACCTCCATTCTGTGACTTCACACACCTCCATTCTGAGTTCATATACCTCCATTCTTTGACTTCACACACCTCCATTCTCACTTCACACACCTCCATTCTACGACTTCACACACTTCCATTCTATGACTTCACACACCTCCATTCTGTGACTTCACACACCTCCATTCTGTGACTTCACACACCTAGATTCTCTGACTTCACACACCTCCATTCTGAATTCACACACCTGCATTCTGTGACTTCACACACTTCCATTCTGTGACTTCACACACCTCCATTTTGACTTCACACACTTGATTCTGTGACTTCACACACCTCCATTCTGTGACTTCACACACCTCCATTGTTTGATTTCACTCATCTCCATTCTTTGACCTCACACACGTACATTCCATGACTTCACACACCTCTATTCTGAGTTCACACACCTCCATTCTGTGACTTCACACACCTCCATTCTGTGACTTCACACACCTCCGTTCTATGACCCCACACACATCGATTCTCTGACTTCAGACACCTCCATTCTATGACTTCACACACGTCCATTCTGTGACTTCACACACCTCCATTCTCTGACTTCCCACACCTCCATTCTGTGACTTAACACACCTCCATTGTTTGACTTCACACACCTCCATTCTTGGACTTCGCACACCTCCATTCCATGACTTCACACACCTCCATTCTATGAGTTCACACATATCCATTCTATGAGTTCACACAACTCCATTTGGACTTCACACACCTCCATTCTATGACTTCACACACCTTCATTCTTACTTCAGAAACATCCATTCTATGACTTCACACACCTCCCTTCTATGACATCACAAACCTCCATTCTTGGACTTCACACACCTCCATTCTGAGTTCACATACCTCCATTCTGTGAATTCACACACATCCATTCTCACTTCACACACCTCCATTCTACGAGTTCACACACTTCCATTCTATGACTTCACACACCTTCATTCTTACTTCAGAAACATCCATTCTATGACTTCACACACCTCCGTTCTATGACATCACAAACCTCCATTCTGTGACTTCACACACCTCCATTCTGAGTTCACATACCTCCATTCTGTGACTTCACACACCTCCATTCTCACTTCACACACCTCCATTCTACGACTTCACACACTTCTATTCTATGACTTCACACACCTCCATTCTGTGACTTCACACACCTCCATTCTGTGACTTCACACACCTAGATTCTCTGACTTCACACACCTCCATTCTATGACTTCACATAACTCCATTCTGTGACTTCACACACCTGCGTTCTATGACTTCACACACCTCCATTCTGTGACTTCACACACCCCTATTCTGAGTTCACACACCTCCAATCTGTGACTTCACACACCTCCATTCTGTGACTTCACACACCCCTATTCTGAGTTCACACACCTCCATTCTATGACTTCACACACCTCCATTCTATGCCTTCACAAACCTCCATTTTGTGACTTCACACACCTCCATTCTGTGACTTCACACACCTCCATTCTATGACTTCACACACCTCCATTGTTTCTCTTCACATACCTCCATTCTTGGACTTCACACACTTCCATTCGGTGACTTCACACACCTCCATTCTGATTTCACAAAGTTCCAATCTATGACTTCACACACTTCCATACTATAACTTCACACACCTCCATTCTGTGACTTCACACACCTACATTCTGAGTTCACACACCTCCATTCTGTGACTTCACACACCTACATTCGGTGACTTCACACACCTCCATTCTGTGACTTCACATACCTCCATTTTGACATCACACACTTCCATTATGTGACTTCACACACCTCCATTCTGTGACTTCACACACCTCCATTTTGGCATCACACACTTCCATTATGTGACTTCACACACCTCCATTCTATGACTTCACACACCTCCATTCTGTGACTTCACCCACCTACATTTGTGACTTCACACACCACCATTTTGAATTCACACACCTCCATTCTGTGACTTCACACACCTCCATTCTGTGACTTCACACACCTCCATTCTGACTTCACACACCTCCATTCTGTGAATTCACACACCTCCATTCCCTGACTTCACACAACTCCATTCGATGACTTCACACACCTCCATTCTTTGACTTCAAACACCTCCGTTCTGTGACTTCACACACCTACCTTCGGTGACTTCACATACCTCCATTCTGTGACTTCACACACCTCCATTTTGACATCACACACTTCCATTCTGTGACTTTACACACCTCCATTCTGTGACTTCACACACCTCCATTGTTTGACTTCACACTCCTCCTTTCTTGGATTTCACACACCTCCATTCCATGACATCACGCACCTGCATTCTATGAGTCACAAATCTCTATTCTATCAGTTCACACACCTCCATTTTGACATCACACACTTCCATTCTATGACTTCGCACACCTCCATTCTGTGACTTCACACAACTCCATTCTGTAACTTCACACACCTCCATTGTGACTTCATACACCTCCATTCTGAGTTGACACACCTCCATTCTGTGACATCACACACCTCCAATCTGACTTCAAACACCTCCATTCTATGACTTCACACACCTCCATTCTGTGACTTCACACACCTCAATTCTGTGACTTCACACAGCTCCATTCCGTGACTTCACACACCTCGATTCTCTGACTTCACACACCTCCATTCTAAACTTCACATCCCTCCATTCTGTGACTTCACACACCTATATTCTGTGACTTCACACACCTCCATTCTATGACCTCACACACCTCCATTCTCTGATTTCACACACCTCCATTCTATGACTTCACACATCTCCATTCTGTGACCTCACACACCTCCATTCTATGACTATACACACCTCCACTCTGTGACTTCACCCACCTCCATTTGTGACTTCACACACTACCATTTTGACGTCACACACCTCCATTCTGTGACTTCACACACCTCCATTTTTACTTCACACACTTCCCTTCTGTGACTTTACACACCTCCATTCTGTGACTTCACACACCTCCATTGTTTGACTTCACACACCTCTATTCTTTGACTTCGCGCACCTCCATTCCATCTCTTCACATACCTCCATTCAATGAGTTCACACCACTCCATTCTATGAGTTCACACATCACCATTTTGACTTCACACACCTTCATTATATGACTTCACACACCTCCATTCTATGACTTCACAAACCTCCTTTCTGTGACTTCACACATCTCCATTCTGAGTTCACACACCTCCATTCGGTGACTTCACACACCTCCATTCTGACTTCACAAACCACCATTCTATGACTTCACACACCTCCATTCTCTGAGTTCACACACCTCCATTCTGTGACTTCACACACCTCCATTTTGACTTCACACACTTCCATTATGTGACTTCACACACCTCCATTCTGTGACTTCACACACCTCCATTGTTTGACTTCACACACCTCCATTCTGTGACTTCACACACCTCCATTCTGAGTTCATATACCTCCATTCTTTGACTTCACACACCTCCATTCTCACTTCACACACCTCCATTCTACGACTTCACACACTTCCATTCTATGACTTCACACACCTCCATTCTGTGACTTCACACACCTCCATTCTGTGACTTCACACACCTAGATTCTCTGACTTCACACACCTCTATTCTATGACTTCACATAACTCCATTCTGTGACTTCACACACCTGCGTTCTATGACTTCACACACCTCCATTCTGTGACTTCACACACCACTATTCTGAGTTCACACACCTCCATTCTGTGACTTCACACACCTCCATTCTGTGACTTCACACACCTCCATTCTCGGACTTCACACACCTCCATTCTGTGACTTCACCCACCTACATTGGTGACTTCACACACTACCATTTTGACTTCACCACCTCCATTCTTGGACTTCACACACCTCCATTCCATGACTTCACATACCTCCATTCTATGAGTTCACACATCTCCATTCTATGAGTTCACACACCTCCATTCTCACTTCACACACCTCCATTCTACGACTTCACACACTTCCATTCTATGACTTCACACACCTCCATTCTGTGACTTCACACACCTCCATTCTATGACTTCACAAACCTCCATTATGTGACTTCAGACACCTCCATTCTGAGTTCACACACCTCCATTCTGTGACTTCACACACCTCCATTCTGTGACTTCACACACCTCCGTTCTATGACTTCACACACCTCGATTGTCTGACTTCACAAACCTCCATTCTATAACTTCACACACCTCCATTCGGTGACTTCACACACCTCCATTCTATGACTTCACACACCTCCATTCTGTGACTTCACCCACCTACATTTGTGACTTCACACACCACCATTTTGAATTCACACACCTCCATTCTGTGACTTCACACACCTCCATTCTGTGACTTCACACACCTCCATTTTGACTTCACACACTTCCATTCTCTGACTTCACACACCTCCATTCTATGACTTCGCACACCTCCATTCTGACTTCACACACCTCCATTCTGTGAATTCACACACCTCCATTCCGTGACTTCACACAACTCCATTCGATGACTTCACACACCTCCATTCTTTGACTTCAAACACCTCCGTTCTGTGACTTCACACACCTACATTCGGTGACTTCACATACCTCCATTCTGTGACTTCACACACCTCCATTTTGACATCACACACTTCCATTCTGTGACTTTACACACCTCCATTCTGTGACTTCACACACCTCCATTGTTTGACTTCACACTCCTCCTTTCTTGGATTTCACACACCTCCATTCCATCACATCACACACCTCCATTCTATGAGTCACACATCTCTATTCTATCAGTTCACACACCTCCATTTTGACATCACACACTTCCATTCTATGACTTCGCACACCTCCATTCTGTGACTTCACACAACTCCATTCTGTAACGTCACACACCTCCATTGTGACTTCACACACCTCCATTCTGAGTTGACACACCTCCATTCTGTGACTTCACACACCTAGATTCTCTGACTTCACATACCTTCATTCTATGACTTCACATAACTCCATTCTGTGACTTCACACACCTGCGTTCTATGACTTCACACACCTCCATTCTGTGACTTCACACACCACTATTCTGAGTTCACACACCTCCATTCTGTGACTTCACACACCTCCATTCTGTGACTTCACACACCTCCATTCTCTGACTTCACACACCTTCATTGTGTGACTTCACCCACCTACATTGGTGACTTCACACACTACCATTTTGACTTCACCACCTCCATTCTTGGACTTCACACACCTCCATTCCATGACTTCACACACCTCCATTCTATGAGTTCACACATCTCCATTCTATGAGTTCACACAACTCCATTTGGACTTCACACACCTCCATTCTATGACTTCACACACCTTCATTCTTACTTCAGAAACATCCATTCTATGACTTCACACACCTCCGTTCTATGACATCACAAACCTCCATTCTGTGACTTCACACACCTCCATTCTGAGTTTACATACCTCCATTCTGTGACTTCACACACCTCCATTCTCACTTCACACACCTCCATTCTACGACTTCACACACTTCCATTCTATGACTTCACACACCTCCATTCTGTGACTTCACACACCTCCATTCTGTGACTTCACACACCTAGATTCTCTGACTTCACACACCTCCATTCTATGACTTCACATAACTCCATTCTGTGACTTCACACACCTGCGTTCTATGACTTCACACACCTCCATTCTGTGACTTCACACACCACTATTCTGAGTTCACACACCTCCATTCTGTGACTTCACACACCTCCATTCTGTGACTTCACACACCTCCATTCTCTGACTTCACACCCCTCCATTCTGTGACTTCAGCCCCCTACATTGGTGACTTCACACACTACCATTTTGACTTCACCACCTCCATTCTGTGACTTCACACACCTCCATTCTGTGACTTCAAACACCTCCATTTTGACTTCACACACTTCCATTCTGTGACTTCACACACCTCCATTCTGTGAATTCCCACACCTCCATTCTATGACTTCACACACCTCCATTCTGAATTCAAACACCTGCATTCTGTGACTTCACACACTTCCATTCTGTGACTTCACACACCTCCATTTTGACTTCACACACTTGATTCTGTGACTTCACACACCTCCATTCTGTGACTTCACACACCTCCATTGTTTGATTTCACTCATCTCCATTCTTTGACCTCACACACGTACATTCCATGACTTCACACACCTCTATTCTGAGTTCACACACCTCCATTCTGTGACTTCACACACCTCCATTCTGTGACTTCACACACCTCCGTTCTTTGACCCCACACACATCGATTCTCTGACTTCAGACACCTCCATTCTATGACTTCACACACGTCCATTCTGTGACTTCACACACCTCCATTCTATGACTTCCCACACCTCCATTCTGTGACTTAACACACCTCCATTGTTTGACTTCACACACCTCCATTCTTGGACTTCGCACACCTCCATTCCATGACTTCACACACCTCCATTCTATGAGTTCACACATATCCATTCTATGAGTTCACACAACTCCATTTGGACTTCACACACCTCCATTCTATGACTTCACACACCTTCATTCTTACTTCAGAAACATCCATTCTATGACTTCACACACCTCCCTTCTATGACATCACAAACCTCCATTCTTGGACTTCACACACCTCCATTCTGAGTTCACATACCTCCATTCTGTGAATTCACACACATCCATTCTCACTTCACACACCTCCATTCTACGAGTTCACACACTTCCATTCTATGACTTCACACACCTTCATTCTTACTTCAGAAACATCCATTCTATGACTTCACACACCTCCGTTCTATGACATCACAAACCTCCATTCTGTGACTTCACACACCTCCATTCTGAGTTCACATACCTCCATTCTGTGACTTCACACACCTCCATTCTCACTTCACACACCTCCATTCTACGACTTCACACACTTCTATTCTATGACTTCACACACCTCCATTCTGTGACTTCACACACCTCCATTCTGTGACTTCACACACCTAGATTCTCTGACTTCACACACCTCCATTCTATGACTTCACATAACTCCATTCTGTGACTTCACACACCTGCGTTCTATGACTTCACACACCTCCATTCTGTGACTTCACACACCCCTATTCTGAGTTCACACACCTCCAATCTGTGACTTCACACACCTCCATTCTGTGACTTCACACACCCCTATTCTGAGTTCACACACCTCCATTCTATGACTTCACACACCTCCATTCTATGCCTTCACAAACCTCCATTTTGTGACTTCACACACCTCCATTCTGTGACTTCACACACCTCCATTCTATGACTTCACACACCTCCATTGTTTCTCTTCACATACCTCCATTCTTGGACTTCACACACTTCCATTCGGTGACTTCACACACCTCCATTCTGATTTCACAAAGTTCCAATCTATGACTTCACACACTTCCATACTATAACTTCACACACCTCCATTCTGTGACTTCACACACCTACATTCTGAGTTCACACACCTCCATTCTGTGACTTCACACACCTACATTCGGTGACTTCACACACCTCCATTCTGTGACTTCACATACCTCCATTTTGACATCACACACTTCCATTATGTGACTTCACACACCTCCATTCTGTGACTTCACACACCTCCATTTTGACATCACACACTTCCATTATGTGACTTCACACACCTCCATTCTATGACTTCACACACCTCCATTCTGTGACTTCACCCACCTACATTTGTGACTTCACACACCACCATTTTGAATTCACACACCTCCATTCTGTGACTTCACACACCTCCATTCTGTGACTTCACACACCTCCATTCTGACTTCACACACCTCCATTCTGTGAATTCACACACCTCCATTCCCTGACTTCACACAACTCCATTCGATGACTTCACACACCTCCATTCTTTGACTTCAAACACCTCCGTTCTGTGACTTCACACACCTACCTTCGGTGACTTCACATACCTCCATTCTGTGACTTCACACACCTCCATTTTGACATCACACACTTCCATTCTGTGACTTTACACACCTCCATTCTGTGACTTCACACACCTCCATTGTTTGACTTCACACTCCTCCTTTCTTGGATTTCACACACCTCCATTCCATGACATCACGCACCTGCATTCTATGAGTCACAAATCTCTATTCTATCAGTTCACACACCTCCATTTTGACATCACACACTTCCATTCTATGACTTCGCAACCTCCATTCTGTGACTTCACACAACTCCATTCTGTAACTTCACACACCTCCATTGTGACTTCATACACCTCCATTCTGAGTTGACACACCTCCATTCTGTGACATCACACACCTCCAATCTGACTTCAAACACCTCCATTCTATGACTTCACACACCTCCATTCTGTGACTTCACACACCTCAATTCTGTGACTTCACACAGCTCCATTCCGTGACTTCACACACCTCGATTCTCTGACTTCACACAACTCCATTCTAAACTTCACATCCCTCCATTCTGTGACTTCACACACCTATATTCTGTGACTTCACACACCTCCATTCTATGACCTCACACACCTCCATTCTCTGATTTCACACACCTCCATTCTATGACTTCACACATCTCCATTCTGTGACCTCACACACCTCCATTCTATGACTATACACACCTCCACTCTGTGACTTCACCCACCTCCATTTGTGACTTCACACACTACCATTTTGACGTCACACACCTCCATTCTGTGACTTCACACACCTCCATTTTTACTTCACACACTTCCCTTCTGTGACTTTACACACCTCCATTCTGTGACTTCACACACCTCCATTGTTTGACTTCACACACCTCTATTCTTTGACTTCGCGCACCTCCATTCCATCTCTTCACATACCTCCATTCAATGAGTTCACACCACTCCATTCTATGAGTTCACACATCACCATTTTGACTTCACACACCTTCATTATATGACTTCACACACCTCCATTCTATGACTTCACAAACCTCCTTTCTGTGACTTCACACATCTCCATTCTGAGTTCACACACCTCCATTCGGTGACTTCACACACCTCCATTCTGACTTCACAAACCACCATTCTATGACTTCACACACCTCCATTCTCTGAGTTCACACACCTCCATTCTGTGACTTCACACACCTCCATTTTGACTTCACACACTTCCATTATGTGACTTCACACACCTCCATTCTGTGACTTCACACACCTCCATTGTTTGACTTCACACACCTCCATTCTGTGACTTCACACACCTCCATTCTGAGTTCATATACCTCCATTCTTTGACTTCACACACCTCCATTCTCACTTCACACACCTCCATTCTACGACTTCACACACTTCCATTCTATGACTTCACACACCTCCATTCTGTGACTTCACACACCTCCATTCTGTGACTTCACACACCTAGATTCTCTGACTTCACACACCTCTATTCTATGACTTCACATAACTCCATTCTGTGACTTCACACACCTGCGTTCTATGACTTCACACACCTCCATTCTGTGACTTCACACACCACTATTCTGAGTTCACACACCTCCATTCTGTGACTTCACACACCTCCATTCTGTGACTTCACACACCTCCATTCTCGGACTTCACACACCTCCATTCTGTGACTTCACCCACCTACATTGGTGACTTCACACACTACCATTTTGACTTCACCACCTCCATTCTTGGACTTCACACACCTCCATTCCATGACTTCACACACCTCCATTCTATGAGTTCACACATCTCCATTCTATGAGTTCACACACCTCCATTCTCACTTCACACACCTCCATTCTACGACTTCACACACTTCCATTCTATGACTTCACACACCTCCATTCTGTGACTTCACACACCTCCGTTCTATGACTTCACAAACCTCCATTATGTGACTTCAGACACCTCCATTCTGAGTTCACACACCTCCATTCTGTGACTTCACACACCTCCATTCTGTGACTTCACACACCTCCGTTCTATGACTTCACACACCTCGATTGTCTGACTTCACAAACCTCCATTCTATAACTTCACACACCTCCATTCGGTGACTTCACACACCTCCATTCTATGACTTCACACACCTCCATTCTGTGACTTCACCCACCTACATTTGTGACTTCACACACCACCATTTTGAATTCACACACCTCCATTCTGTGACTTCACACACCTCCATTCTGTGACTTCACACACCTCCATTTTGACTTCACACACTTCCATTCTCTGACTTCACACACCTCCATTCTATGACTTCGCACACCTCCATTCTGACTTCACACACCTCCATTCTGTGAATTCACACACCTCCATTCCGTGACTTCACACAACTCCATTCGATGACTTCACACACCTCCATTCTTTGACTTCAAACACCTCCGTTCTGTGACTTCACACACCTACATTCGGTGACTTCACATACCTCCATTCTGTGACTTCACACACCTCCATTTTGACATCACACACTTCCATTCTGTGACTTTACACACCTCCATTCTGTGACTTCACACACCTCCATTGTTTGACTTCACACTCCTCCTTTCTTGGATTTCACACACCTCCATTCCATCACATCACACACCTCCATTCTATGAGTCACACATCTCTATTCTATCAGTTCACACACCTCCATTTTGACATCACACACTTCCATTCTATGACTTCGCACACCTCCATTCTGTGACTTCACACAACTCCATTCTGTAACGTCACACACCTCCATTGTGACTTCACACACCTCCATTCTGAGTTGACACACCTCCATTCTGTGACTTCACACACCTAGATTCTCTGACTTCACATACCTTCATTCTATGACTTCACATAACTCCATTCTGTGACTTCACACACCTGCGTTCTATGACTTCACACACCTCCATTCTGTGACTTCACACACCACTATTCTGAGTTCACACACCTCCATTCTGTGACTTCACACACCTCCATTCTGTGACTTCACACACCTCCATTCTCTGACTTCACACACCTCCATTGTGTGACTTCACCCACCTACATTGGTGACTTCACACACCTCCATTCTATGAGTTCACACATCTCCATTCTATGAGTTCACACAACTCCATTTGGACTTCACACACCTCCATTCTATGACTTCACACACCTTCATTCTTACTTCAGAAACATCCATTCTATGACTTCACACACCTCCGTTCTATGACATCACAAACCTCCATTCTGTGACTTCACACACCTCCATTCTGAGTTTACATACCTCCATTCTGTGACTTCACACACCTCCATTCTCACTTCACACACCTCCATTCTACGACTTCACACACTTCCATTCTATGACTTCACACACCTCCATTCTGTGACTTCACACACCTCCATTCTGTGACTTCACACACCTAGATTCTCTGACTTCACACACCTCCATTCTATGACTTCACATAACTCCATTCTGTGACTTCACACACCTGCGTTCTATGACTTCACACACCTCCATTCTGTGACTTCACACACCACTATTCTGAGTTCACACACCTCCATTCTGTGACTTCACACACCTCCATTCTGTGACTTCACACACCTCCATTCTCTGACTTCACACACCTCCATTCTGTGACTTCAGCCCCCTACATTGGTGACTTCACACACTACCATTTTGACTTCACCACCTCCATTCTGTGACTTCACACACCTCCATTCTGTGACTTCAAACACCTCCATTTTGACTTCACACACTTCCATTCTGTGACTTCACACACCTCCATTCTGTGAATTCCCACACCTCCATTCTATGACTTCACACACCTCCATTCTGAATTCACACACCTGCATTCTGTGACTTCACACACTTCCATTCTGTGACTTCACACACCTCCATTTTGACTTCACACACTTGATTCTGTGACTTCACACACCTCCATTCTGTGACTTCACACACCTCCATTGTTTGATTTCACTCATCTCCATTCTTTGACCTCACACACGTACATTCCATGACTTCACACACCTCTATTCTGAGTTCACACACCTCCATTCTGTGACTTCACACACCTCCATTCTGTGACTTCACACACCTCCGTTCTATGACCCCACACACATCGATTCTCTGACTTCAGACACCTCCATTCTATGACTTCACACACGTCCATTCTGTGACTTCACACACCTCCATTCTATGACTTCCCACACCTCCATTCTGTGACTTAACACACCTCCATTGTTTGACTTCACACACCTCCATTCTTGGACTTCGCACACCTCCATTCCATGACTTCACACACCTCCATTCTATGAGTTCACACATATCCATTCTATGAGTTCACACAACTACATTTGGACTTCACACACCTCCATTCTATGACTTCACACACCTTCATTCTTACTTCAGAAACATCCATTCTATGACTTCACACACCTCCCTTCTATGACATCACAAACCTCCATTCTTGGACTTCACACACCTCCATTCTGAGTTCACATACCTCCATTCTGTGAATTCACACACATCCATTCTCACTTCACACACCTCCATTCTACGAGTTCACACACTTCCATTCTATGACTTCACACACCTTCATTCTTACTTCAGAAACATCCATTCTATGACTTCACACACCTCCGTTCTATGACATCACAAACCTCCATTCTGTGACTTCACACACCTCCATTCTGAGTTCACATACCTCCATTCTGTGACTTCACACACCTCCATTCTCACTTCACACACCTCCATTCTACGACTTCACACACTTCTATTCTATGACTTCACACACCTCCATTCTGTGACTTCACACACCTCCATTCTGTGACTTCACACACCTAGATTCTCTGACTTCACACACCTCCATTCTATGACTTCACATAACTCCATTCTGTGACTTCACACACCTGCGTTCTATGACTTCACACACCTCCATTCTGTGACTTCACACACCACTATTCTGAGTTCACACACCTCCAATCTGTGACTTCACACACCTCAATTCTGTGACTTCACACACCTCCATTCTCTGACTTCACACACCTCCATTCTCTGACTTCACCCCCCTACATTGGTGACTTCACACACTACCATTTTGACTTCATCACCTCCATTCTGTGACTTCACACACCTCCATTCTATGACTTCACACACCTCCATTTTGACTTCACACACTTCCATTCTGTGACTTCACACACCTCCATTCTGTGAATTCCCACACCTCCATTCTATGACTTCACACACCTCCATTCTGAATTCACACACCTGCATTCTGTGACTTCACACACTTCCATTCTGTGACTTCACACACCTCCATTTTGACTTCACACACTTGATTCTGTGACTTCACACACCTCCATTCTGTGACTTCACACACCTCCATTGTTTGACTTCACTCATCTCCATTCTTTTACCTCACACACGTTCATTCCATGACTTCACACACCTCTATTCTGAGTTCACACACCTCCATTCTGTGACTTCACACACCTCCATTCTGTGACTTCACACACC
Organism: Megascapheus bottae; assembly: GCA_024803745.1. NCBI lineage: Eukaryota > Metazoa > Chordata > Mammalia > Rodentia > Geomyidae > Megascapheus > Megascapheus bottae. Next base: position 68,395 of record JANJXV010001055.1, read on the forward strand.
TCCGTTCTATCACCCCACACACATCGATTCTCTGACTTCACACACCTCCATTCTATGACTTCACACACGTCCATTCTGTGACTTCACACACCTCCATTCTATGACTTCACACACCTCCATTCTGTGACTTCACCCACCTACTTTTGTGACTTCACACACCACCATTGTTGGACTTCGCACACCTCCATTCCATGACTTCACACACCTCCATTCTATGAGTTCACACATATCCATTCTATGAGTTCACACAACTCCATTTGGACTTCACACACCTCCATTCTATGACTTCACACACCTTCATTCTTACTTCAGAAACATCCATTCTATGACTTCACACACCTCCCTTCTATGACATCACAAACCTCCATTCTTGGACTTCACACACCTCCATTCTGAGTTCACATACCTCCATTCTGTGAATTCACACACATCCATTCTCACTTCACACACCTCCATTCTACGAGTTCACACACTTCCATTCTATGACTTCACACACCTTCATTCTTACTTGAGAAACATCCATTCTATGACTTCACACACCTCCGTTCTATGACATCACAAACCTCCATTCTGTGACTTCACACACCTCCATTCTGAGTTCACATACCTCCATTCTGTGACTTCACACACCTCCATTCTCACTTCACACACCTCCATTCTACGACTTCACACACTTCCATTCTATGACTTCACACACCTCCATTCTGTGACTTCACACACCTCCATTCTGTGACTTCACACACCTAGATTCTCTGACTTCACACACCTACATTCTATGACTTCACATAACTCCATTCTGTGACTTCACACACCTGCGTTCTATGACTTCACACACCTCCATTCTGTGACTTCACACACCCCTATTCTGAGTTCACACACCTCCAATCTGTGACTTCACACACCTCCATTCTGTGACTTCACACACCTTCATTCTCTGACTTCACACACCTCCATTCTCTGACTTCACCCCCCTACATTGGTGACTTCACACACTACCATTTTGACTTCATCACCTCCATTCTGTGACTTCACACACCTCCATTCTGTGACTTCACACACCTCCATTTTGACTTCACACACTTCCATTCTGTGACTTCACACACCTCCATTCTGTGAATTCCCACACCTCCATTCTATGACTTCACACACCTCCATTCTCAATTCACACACCTGCATTCTGTGACTTCACACACTTCCATTCTGTGACTTCACACACCTCCATTTTGACTTCACACACTTGATTCTGTGACTTCACACACCTCCATTCTGTGACTTCACACACCTCCATTGTTTGACTTCACTCATCTCCATTCTTTGACCTCACACACGTACATTCCATGACTTCACACACCTCTATTCTGAGTTCACACACCTCCATTCTGTGACTTCACACACCTCCATTCTGTGACTTCACACACCTCCGTTCTATGACCCCACACACATCGATTCTCTGACTTCACACACCTCCATTCTATGACTTCACACACGTCCATTCTGTGACTTCACACACCTCCATTCTATGACTTCACACACCTCCATTCTGTGACTTCACCCACCTACTTTTGTGACTTCACACACCACCATTTTGACTTCACACACCTCTATTCTGTGACTTCACACACCTCCATTCTGTGACTTCACACACTTCCATTCTATGACTTCACACACCTCCATTCTGTGACTTCACACACCTCCATTGTGTGCCTTCACACACCTAGAGTCTCTGACTTCCCACACCTCCATTCTATGACTTCACACACCTCCATTCTGTGACTTCACTCACCTCCGTTCTATGACTTCACAAACCTCCATTCTGTGACTTCACACACCTACATTCTGAGTTCACACACCTCCATTCTGTGACTTCACACACCTACATTCGGTGACTTCACGCACCTCCATTCTGTGACTTCACATACCTCCATTTTGACATCACACAATTCCATTATGTGACTTCACACACCTCCATTCTGTGACTTCACACACCTCCATTCTGTGACTTCACACACCTCCATTCTATGACTTCACACACCTCCATTCTGTGACTTCACCCACCTACATTTGTGACTTCACACACCACCATTTTGAATTCACACACCTCCATTCTGTGACTTCACACACCTCCATTCTGTGACTTCACACACCTCCATTCTTACTTCACACACCTCCATTCTGTGAATTCACACACCTCCATTCCCTGACTTCACACAACTCCTTTCGATGACTTCACACACCTCCATTCTTTGACTTCAAACACCTCCGTTCTGTGACTTCACACACCTACCTTCGGTGACTTCACATACCTCCATTCTGTGACTTCACACACCTCCATTTTGACATCACACACTTCCATTCTGTGACTTTACACACCTCCATTCTGTGACTTCACACACCTCCATTGTTTGACTTCACACTCCTCCTTTCTTGGATTTCACACACCTCCATTCCATGACATCACGCACCTGCGTTCTATGAGTCACAAATCTCTATTCTATCAGTTCACACACCTCCATTTTGACATCACACACTTCCATTCTATGACTTCGCACACCTCCATTCTGTGACTTCACACAACTCCATTCTGTAACTTCACACACCTCCATTGTGACTTCATACACCTCCATTCTGAGTTGACACACCTCCATTCTGTGACATCACACACCTCCAATCTGACTTCAAACACCTCCATTCTATGACTTCACACACCTCCATTCTGTGACTTCACACACCTCAATTCTGTGACTTCACACAGCTCCATTCCGTGACTTCACACACCTCGATTCTCTGACTTCACACACCTCCATTCTAAACTTCACACCCCTCCATTCTGTGACTTCACACACCTATATTCTGTGACTTTACACACCTCCATTCTATGACCTCACACACCTCCATTCTCTGATTTCACACACCTCCATTCTATGACTTCACACATCTCCATTCTGTGACCTCACACACCTCCATTCTATGACTATACACACCTCCACTCTGTGACTTCACCCACCTCCATTTGTCACTTCACACACTACCATTTTGACGTCACACACCTCCATTCTGTGACTTCACACACCTCCATTCTGTGACTTCACACACCTCCATTTTTACTTCACACACTTCCCTTCTGTGACTTTACACACCTCCATTCTGTGACTTCACACACCTCCATTGTTTGACTTCACACACCTCTATTCTTTGACTTCACGCACCTCCATTCCATCTCTTCACATACCTCCATTCTATGAGTTCACACCACTCCATTCTATGAGTTCACACATCACCATTTTGACTTCACACACCTTCATTATATGACTTCACACACCTCCATTCTATGACTTGACAAACCTCCTTTCTGTGACTTCACACATCTCCATTCTGAGTTCACACACCTCCATTCGGTGACTTCACACACCTCCATTCTGACTTCACAAACCACCATTCTATGACTTCACACACCTCCATTCTCTGAGTTCACACACCTCCATTCTGTGACTTCACACACCTCCATTTTGACTTCACACACTTCCATTATGTGACTTCACACACCTCCATTCTGTGACTTCACACACCTCCATTGTTTGACTTCACACACCTCCATTCTGTGACTTCACACACCTCCATTCTGAGTTCATATACCTCCATTCTTTGACTTCACACACCTCCATTCTCACTTCACACACCTCCATTCTACGACTTCACACACTTCCATTCTATGACTTCACACACCTCCATTCTGTGACTTCACACACCTCCATTCTGTGACTTCACACACCTAGATTCTCTGACTTCACACACCTCTATTCTATGACTTCACATAACTCCATTCTGTGACTTCACACACCTGCGTTCTATGACTTCACACACCTCCATTCTGTGACTTCACACACCACTATTCTGAGTTCACACACCTCCATTCTGTGACTTCACACACCTCCATTCTGTGACTTCACACACCTCCATTCTCGGACTTCACACACCTCCATTCTGTGACTTCACCCACCTACATTGGTGACTTCACACACTACCATTTTGACTTCACCACCTCCATTCTTGGACTTCACACACCTCCATTCCATGACTTCACACACCTCCATTCTATGAGTTCACACATCTCCATTCTATGAGTTCACACACCTCCATTCTCACTTCACACACCTCCATTCTACGACTTCACACACTTCCATTCTATGACTTCACACACCTCCATTCTGTGACTTCACACACCTCCGTTCTATGACTTCACAAACCTCCATTATGTGACTTCAGACACCTCCATTCTGAGTTCACACACCTCCATTCTGTGACTTCACACACCTCCATTCTGTGACTTCACACACCTCCGTTCTATGACTTCACACACCTCGATTGTCTGACTTCACAAACCTCCATTCTATAACTTCACACACCTCCATTCGGTGACTTCACACACCTCCATTCTATGACTTCACACACCTCCATTCTGTGACTTCACACACCTACATTTGTGACTTCACACACCACCATTTTGAATTCACACACCTCCATTCTGTGACTTCACACACCTCCATTCTGTGACTTCACACACCTCCATTTTGACTTCACACACTTCCATTCTCTGACTTCACACACCTCCATTCTATGACTTCGCACACCTCCATTCTGACTTCACACACCTCCATTCTGTGAATTCACACACCTCCATTCCGTGACTTCACACAACTCCATTCGATGACTTCACACACCTCCATTCTTTGACTTCAAACACCTCCGTTCTGTGACTTCACACACCTACATTCGGTGACTTCACATACCTCCATTCTGTGACTTCACACACCTCCATTTTGACATCACACACTTCCATTCTGTGACTTTACACACCTCCATTCTGTGACTTCACACACCTCCATTGTTTGACTTCACACTCCTCCTTTCTTGGATTTCACACACCTCCATTCCATCACATCACACACCTCCATTCTATGAGTCACACATCTCTATTCTATCAGTTCACACACCTCCATTTTGACATCACACACTTCCATTCTATGACTTCGCACACCTCCATTCTGTGACTTCACACAACTCCATTCTGTAACGTCACACACCTCCATTGTGACTTCACACACCTCCATTCTGAGTTGACACACCTCCATTCTGTGACTTCACACACCTAGATTCTCTGACTTCACACACCTTCATTCTATGACTTCACATAACTCCATTCTGTGACTTCACACACCTGCGTTCTATGACTTCACACACCTCCATTCTGTGACTTCACACACCACTATTCTGAGTTCACACACCTCCATTCTGTGACTTCACACACCTCCATTCTGTGACTTCACACACCTCCATTCTCTGACTTCACACACCTCCATTGTGTGACTTCACCCACCTACATTGGTGACTTCACACACTACCATTTTGACTTCACCACCTCCATTCTTGGACTTCACACACCTCCATTCCATGACTTCACACACCTCCATTCTATGAGTTCACACATCTCCATTCTATGAGTTCACACAACTCCATTTGGACTTCACACACCTCCATTCTATGACTTCACACACCTTCATTCTTACTTCAGAAACATCCATTCTATGACTTCACACACCTCCGTTCTATGACATCACAAACCTCCATTCTGTGACTTCACACACCTCCATTCTGAGTTTACATACCTCCATTGTGTGACTTCACACACCTCCATTCTCACTTCACACACCTCCATTCTACGACTTCACACACTTCCATTCTATGACTTCACACACCTCCATTCTGTGACTTCACACACCTCCATTCTGTGACTTCACACACCTAGATTCTCTGACTTCACACACCTCCATTCTATGACTTCACATAACTCCATTCTGTGACTTCACACACCTGCGTTCTATGACCCCACACACATCGATTCTCTGACTTCAGACACCTCCATTCTATGACTTCACACACGTCCATTCTGTGACTTCACACACCTCCATTCTATGACTTCCCACACCTCCATTCTGTGACTTAACACACCTCCATTGTTTGACTTCACACACCTCCATTCTTGGACTTCGCACACCTCCATTCCATGACTTCACACACCTCCATTCTATGAGTTCACACATATCCATTCTATGAGTTCACACAACTCCATTTGGACTTCACACACCTCCATTCTATGACTTCACACACCTTCATTCTTACTTCAGAAACATCCATTCTATGACTTCACACACCTCCCTTCTATGACATCACAAACCTCCATTCTTGGACTTCACACACCTCCATTCTGAGTTCACATACCTCCATTCTGTGAATTCACACACATCCATTCTCACTTCACACACCTCCATTCTAGGAGTTCACAAACTTCCATTCTATGACTTCACACACCTTCATTCTTACTTCAGAAACATCCATTCTATGACTTCACACACCTCCGTTCTATGACATCACAAACCTCCATTCTGTGACTTCACACACCTCCATTCTGAGTTCACATACCTCCATTCTGTGACTTCACACACCTCCATTCTCACTTCACACACCTCCATTCTACGACTTCACACACTTCCATTCTATGACTTCACACACCTCCATTCTGTGACTTCACACACCTCCATTCTGTGACTTCACACACCTAGATTCTCTGACTTCACACACCTCCATTCTATGACTTCACATAACTCCATTCTGTGACTTCACACACCTGCGTTCTATGACTTCACACACCTCCATTCTGTGACTTCACACACCCCTATTCTGAGTTCACACACCTCCAATCTGTGACTTCACACACCTCCATTCTGTGACTTCACACACCTCCATTCTCTGACTTCACACACCTCCATTCTCTGACTTCACCCCCCTACATTGGTGACTTCACACACTACCATTTTGACTTCATCACCTCCATTCTGTGACTTCACACACCTCCATTCTGTGACTTCACACACCTCCATTTTGACTTCACACACTTCCATTCTGTGACTTCACACACCTCCATTCTGTGAATTCCCACACCTCCATTCTATGACTTCACACACCTCCATTCTGAATTCACACACCTGCATTCTGTGACTTCACACACTTCCATTCTGTGACTTCACACACCTCCATTTTGACTTCACACACTTGATTCTGTGACTTCACACACCTCCATTCTGTGACTTCACACACCTCCATTGTTTGACTTCACTCATCTCCATTCTTTTACCTCACACACGTACATTCCATGACTTCACACACCTCTATTCTGAGTTCACACACCTCCATTCTGTGACTTCACACACCTCCATTCTGTGACTTCACACACCTCCGTTCTATGACCCCACACACATCGATTCTCTGACTTCACACACCTCCATTCTATGACTTCACACACGTCCATTCTGTGACTTCACACACCTCCATTCTATGACTTCACACACCTCCATTCTGTGACTTCACCCACCTACTTTTGTGACTTCACACACCACCATTTTGACTTCACACACCTCTATTCTGTGACTTCACACACCTCCATTCTGTGACTTCACACACTTCCATTCTATGACTTCACACACCTCCATTCTGTGACTTCACACACCTCCATTGTGTGCCTTCACACACCTAGAGTCTCTGACTTCCCACACCTCCATTCTATGACTTCACACACCTCCATTCTGTGACTTCACACACCTCCGTTCTATGACTTCACAAACCTCCATTCTGTGACTTAACACACCTCCATTCTGAATTCACACACCTCCATTCTGTGACTTCACACACCTCCATTCTATGACTTCACACGTATCCATTTTGGCATCACACACTTCCATTCTGTGACTTCACACACCATTCTATGACTTCACACACCTCCATTGTTTGACTTCACATACCTCCATTCTTGGACTTCACACACTTCCATTCGGTGACTTCACACACCTCCATTCTGATTCACAAAGCTCCAATCTATGACTTCACACACCTCCATTCCATGACTTCACACACCTCCATTCTGTGACTTCACACACCTCCATTGTTTGGCTTCACACACCTCCATTCTTGGACTTCACACACCTCCATTCCATGACTTCACACACCTCCATTCTATGAGTTTACACATGTCCATTCTATGAGTTCACACACCTCCAATTGGACTTCACACACCTCCATTCTATGACTTCACACACCTTCATTCGTACTTGAGAAACATCCATTCTATGACTTCACACACCTCCCTTCTATGACATAACAAACCTCCATTCTGTGACTTCACACACCTCCATTCTGAATTCACAGACCCGCATTCTGTGACTTCACACACCTCCATTCTGACTTCACACACCTACATTCTATGACTTCACACACTTCCATTCTATGACTTCACACACCTCCATTCTGTGACTTCACACACCTCCATTCTGTGCCTTCACACACCTAGAGTCTCTGACTTCCCACACCTCCATTCTATGACTTCACACACCTCCATTCTGTGACTTCACACACCTCCGTTCTATGACTTCACAAACCTCCATTCTGTGACTTAACACACCTCCATTCTGAATTCACACACCTCCATTCTGTGACTTCACACACCTCCATTCTGTGACTTAACACACCTCCGTTCTATGACTTCACACACCTCGATTCTCTGACTTCACAAACCTCCATTCTATGACTTCACACACCTCCATTCTGTGACTTCACACACCTCCATTCTGTGACTTCACACACCTCCATTTTGACTTCACACACTTCCATTCTCTGACTTCACACACCTCCATTCCATGACTTCGCACACCTCCATTCTGACTTCACACATCTCCATTCTGTGACTTCACACACCTCCATTCCGTGACTTCACACAGCTCCATTCGATGACTTCACCCACCTCCATATTGACGTCACACACTTCCCTTCTGTGACTTCACACACCTCCATTCTGTGACTTCACACACCTCCATTCTATGACTTCACACACCTCCACTCTATGACTTCACAAACCTCCATTCTGTGACTTCACACACCTACATTCTGAGTTCACACACCTCCATTCGGTGACTTCACACAACTACATTCTGAGTTCACACACCTCCATTCTGTGACTTCACACACCTACATTCGGTGACTTCACACACATCCATTCTGTGACTTCACACACCTCCATTGTGACATCACACACTTCCATTCTTTGACTTCACACACCTCCATTCCATGACTTCACACACCTCCATTCTATGAGTTCACACATCTCCATTCTATGAGTTCACACACCTCCATTTGGACTTCACACACCTCCATTCTATGACTTCACACACCTTCATTCTTACTTCAGAAACATCCATTCTATGACTTCACACACCTCCCTTCTATGGCATCACAAACCTCGGTTCTGTGACTTCGCACACCTCCATTCTGACTTCGCACACCTCCATTCTATGACTTCACACACTTCCATTCTATGACTTCACACACCTCCATTCTGTGACTTCACACACCTCCATTCTGTGACTTCACACACCTAGATTCTTTGACTTCACACACCTCCGTTCTATGACTTCACACACCTCCATTCTGTGACTTCACACACCTCCGTTCTATGACTTCACAAACCTCCATTCTGTGACTTCAGACACCTCCATTCTGAGTTCACACACCTCCAGTCTGTGACTTCACACACCTCCATTCTCTGACTTCACACACCTCCTTTCTATGACTTCACACACCTCGATTCTGTGACTTCACAAACCTCCATTCTATAAATTCAGACACCTCCATTCGGTGACTTCACACACCTCCATTCTGTGACTTCACACACCTCCATTCTGTGACTTCACCCACCTACATTTGTGACTTCACACACCACCATTTTGAATTCACACACCTCCATTCTGTGACTTCACACACCTCCATTCTGTGACTTCACACACCTCCATTTTGACTTCACACACTTCCATTCTCTGACTTAACACACCTCCATTCTATGACTTCGCACACCTCCATTCTGACTTCACACACCTCCATTCTGTGAATTCACACACCTCCATTCCATGACTTCACACAACTCCATTCGATGACTTCACACACCTCCATTCTTTGACTTCAAACACCTCCGTTCTGTGACCTCACACACCTACATTCGGTGACTTCACATACCTCCATTCTGTGACTTCACACACCTCCATTTTGACATCACACATTCCATTCTGTGACTTCACACACCTCCATTCTGTGACTTCACACACCTCCATTGTTTGACTTCACACTCCTCCTTTCTTGGATTTCACACACCTCCATTCCATGACATCACACACCTCCATTCTATGAGTCACACATCTCTATTCTATCAGTTCACACACCTCCATTTTGACATCACACACTTCCATTCTATGACTTCAAACACCTCCATTCTGTGACTTCACACAACTCCATTCCGTAACTTCACACACCTCCATTGTGACTTCACACACCTCCATTCTGAGTTGACACACCTCCATTCTGTGACTTCACACACCTCCAATCTGACTTCAAACACCTCCATTCTATGACTTCACACACCTCCATTCTGTGACTTCACACACCTCAATTCTGTGACTTCACACAGCTCCATTCCGTGACTTCACACACCTCGATTCTCTGACTTCACACACCTCCATTCTAAACTTCACACCCCTCCATTCTGTGACTTCACACACCTATATTCTGTGACTTCACACACCTCCATTCTATGACCTCACACACCTCGATTCTCTGATTTCACACACCTCCATTCTATGACTTCACACATCTCCATTCTGTGACCTCACACACCTCCATTCTATGACTATACACACCTCCACTCTGTGACTTCACCCACCTCCATTTGTGACTTCACACACTACCATTTTGACTTCACACACCTCCATTCTGTGACTTCACACACCTCCATTCTGTGACTTCACACACCTCCATTTTGACTTCACACGCTTCCCTTCTGTGACTTTACACACCTCCATTCTGTGACTTCACACACCTCCATTGTTTGACTTCACACACCTCTATTCTTTGAATTCACGCACCTCCATTCCATTTCTTCACATACCTCCATTCTATGAGTTCACACAACTCCATTCTATGAGTTCACACATCACCATTTTGACTTCACACACCTTCATTATATGACATCACACACCTCCATTCTATGACTTCACAAACCTCCCTTCTGTGACTTCACACATCTCCATTCTGAGTTCACACACCTCCATTCGGTGACTTCACACACCTCCATTCTGACTTCACAAACAACCATTCTATGACTTCACACACCTCCATTCTATGAGTTCACACACCTCCATTCTGTGACTTCACACACCTCCATTCTGAGTTCACACACCTCCATTCTGTGACTTCACACACCTACATTCGGTGACTTCACATACCTCCATTCTGTGACTTCACACACCTCTATTTTGACTTCACACACTTCCATTATGTGACTTCACACACCTCCATTCTGTGACTTCACACACCTCCATTGTTTGACTTCACACACCTCCATTCTTGGACTTCACACACCTCCATTCCATGACATCACACACCTCCATTCTATGAGTTCACACATCTCCATTCTATGAGTTCACACAACTCCCTTTTAACTTCACACACCTCCATTCTATGACTTCACACACCTTCATTCTTACTTCAGAAAAATCCATTCTATGACTTCACACATCTCCCTTCTATGACATCACAAACCTCCATTCTGTGACTTCACACACCTCCATTCTGAGTTCAAATACCTCCATTCTGTGAATTCACACATCTCCATTCTCACTTCACACACCTCCAATCTACGACTTCACCCACTTCTATTCTATGACTTCACACACCTCCATTCTGTGACTTCACACACCTCCATTCTATGACTTCACATAACTCCATTCTGTGACTTCACACACCTGCGTTCTATGACTTCACACACCTCCATTCTGTGACTTCACACACCACTATTCTGAGTTCACACACCTCCATTCTGTGACTTCACACACCTCCATTCTGTGACTTCACACACCTCCATTCTCTGACTTCACACACCTCCATTCTGTGACTTCACCCACCTACATTGGTGACTTCACACCCTACCATTTTGACTTCACCACCTCCATTCTGTGACTTCACACACCTCCATTCTGTGACTTCACACACCTCCATTTTGACTTCACACACTTCCATTCTGTGACTTCACACACCTCCATTCTGTGAATTCCCACACCTCCATTCTATGACTTCACACACCTCCATTCTGAATTCACACACCTGCATTTTGTGACTTCACACACCTCCGTTCTGTGACTTCACACACCTCCATTTTGACTTCACACACTTCCATTCTGTGACTTCACACACCTCCATTCTGTGACTTCACACACCTCCATTGTTTGACTTCACTCATCTCCATTCTTTGACCTCACACACGTACATTCCATGACTTCACACACCTCTATTCTGAGTTCACACACATCCATTCTGTGACTTCACACACCTCCATTCTATGACCCCACACACCTCGATTCTCTGACTTCACACACCACCCTTCTATGACTTCACACACCTCCATTCTGTGACTTCACACACCTCCATTCTATGACTTCACACACCTCCATTCTGTGACTTCACCCACCTACGTTTCTGACTTCACACACCACCATTTTGACTTCACACACCTCTATTTTGTGACTTCACACACCTCCATTCTGTGACTGCACACACCTCCATTTTGACTTCACACACTTCCATTCTGTGACTTCACACACCTCCATTGTTTGACTTCACACACCTCCATTGTTTGACTTCACTCACCTCCATTCTTGGACCTCACACACGTCCATTCTGTGACTTCACACATCTCCATTCTGAGTTCACACACCTCCATTCGGTGACTTCACACACCTCCATTCTGACGTCACAATGCTCCATTCTATGACTTCACACACTTCCATTCTTTGACTTCACACACCTCCTTTCTGTGACTTCACACACCTCCATTCTGAGTTCACACACCTCCATTCTGTGACTCCAAACACCTCCATTCTGTGACTTCACACACCTCCATTCTATGACTTCACAAACATCCTTTCTATGATTTCACACACCTCCATTGTATGACTTCACACATCCATTTTGATTTCACACACCTCCAATATATGACTTCAAACACCTCAATTCTGTTACTTCACACACCTCCATTCTATGACTTCATACCCGTCCATTCTGTAGTTCACACAACTCCAGTTTATGACTTCACACACCTCCATTCTATGACTTAACATACCTCCATTCTATGACTTCACAAACCTCCTTTCTGTGACTTCACACACCTCCATTCTGTGACTTCACAAAACTCCATTCTATGATTTCACCCTCCTCCATTCTATGACGTCACACACCTCCATTTTATGACGCCACACACCTCCATTTTGACTTCACACACCTCGATTATGTGCCTTCACACACCTCCCTTCGGTTACTTCACACTCCTCCATTTTATGACTTCACACATCTACATTCTATGACTTCACACACCTTCAATCTATGACTTCAAACACTTCCATTCTATGAATTCACATACCTCCATTCTGTGACTTCACACACCTCCATTCTGAGTTGACACACCTCCATTCTGTGACTTCACAAACCTCTATTGTATGACTTCACACACCTCCATTGTGACTTCACAAACCTCCATTCTATGAGTTCAACACCTCCGTTCTGACTTCATACACCTCCATTCTATGACTTCACACACCCCCATTCTGACTTCACACAACTCCATTTTGTGACTTCACGAATCTCCATTCTATCATTTCACACACCTCCATCTATGACTTCACACACCTCCATTCTTACTTCAGAAACATTCATTCTGTGACTTCACAAACCTCCATTCTGACTTCACACACCTCCATTGTATGACTTCACACACCTCCATTCTGTGAATTCACACAGCTCCATTTTGTGACTTCACACACCTCCATTCTATGACTGCACACACATCCATTTTGACATCACACACTTCCATTCTGTGACTTCACACACCTCCATTCTCTGACTTCACACACCTCCATTGTTTGACTTCACATACCTCCATTCTTGGACTTCACACACCTCCATTCGGTGACTTCACAAACCTCCATTCTGATTTCACAAAGCTCCATTCTATGACTTCACACACTTCAATTCTATGACTTCACACACCTCCATTCTGTGACTTCACACACATACATTCTGAGTTCACTCACCTCCATTCTGTGACTTCACACACCTACATTCGGTGACCTCACACACCTCCATTTTGACATCACACACTTCCATTATGTGACTTCACACACCTCCATTCTGTGACTTCACACACCTCCATTGTTTACTTCACACACCTCCATTCTTGGACTTCACACACCTCCATTCCATGACTTCACACACCTCCATTCTATGAGTTCACACATCTCCATTCTATGAGTTCACACACCTCCATTTTAACTTCACACACCTCCATTCTATGACTTCACACACCTTCATTCTTACTTCAGAAACATCCATTGTATGACTTCACACACCTCCCTTCTATGACATCACAAACCTCGGTTCTGTGACTTCACACACCTCCGTTCTGACTTCACACACCTCCATTCTAGGACTTCACACACTTCCATTCTATGACTTCACACACCTCCATTCTGTGACTTCACACACCTCCATTCTGTGACTTCACACACCTAGATTCTCTGACTTCACACACTTCCATTCTATGACTTCACACACCTCCATTCTGTGACTTCTCACACCTCCATTCTATGAGTTCACACATCTCCATTCTATGAGTTCGCACACCTCCATTTGGACTGAACACACCTCCATTCTGTGACTTCACACACCTTCATTCTTACTTCAGAAACATCCATTGTATGACTTCACACACCTCCCTTCTATGACATCACAAACCTCGGTTCTGTGACTTCACAACACCTCCATTCTGAGTTCACACACCTCTCTTCTGTGACTTCACACACCTCCATTCTATGACTTCACAAACCTCCCTTCTGTGACTTCACACATCTCCATTCTGAGTTCACACACCTCCATTCGGTGACTTCACACACCTCCATTCTGACTTCACAAACCACCATCCTATGACTTCACACACCTCCATTCTATGAGTTCACACACCTGCATTCTGTGACTTCACACACCTCCATTCTGAGTTCACACACCTCCATTCTGTGATTTCACACACCTACATTCGGTGACTTCACACACCTCCATTCTGTGACTTCACACACCTCCATTTTGACTTCACACAGTTCCATTATGTGACTTCACACACCTCCATTCTGTGACTTCACACACCTCCATTGTTTGACTTCACACACCTCCATTCTTGGACTTCACACACCTCCATTCCATGACTTCACACACCTCCATTCTATGAGTTCACACATCTCCATTCTATGAGTTCACACAACTCCATTTGGACTTCACACACCTCCATTCTATGACTTCACACACCTTCATTCTTACTTCAGAAACATCCATTCTATGACTTCACACACCTCCCTTCTATGACATCACAAACCTCCATTCTGTGACTTCACACACCTCCATTCTGAGTTCACATACCTCCATTCTGTGACTTCACACACCTCCATTCTCACTTCACACACCTCCATTCCACGACTTCACACACTTCCATTCTATGACTTCACACACCTCCATTCTGTGACTTCACACACCTCCATTCTGTGACTTCACACACCTAGATTCTCTGACTTCACACACCTCCATTCTATGACTTCACATAACTCCATTCTGTGAC
The DNA here is from genome assembly GCA_024803745.1 of Megascapheus bottae. Taxonomy (NCBI): domain Eukaryota; kingdom Metazoa; phylum Chordata; class Mammalia; order Rodentia; family Geomyidae; genus Megascapheus; species Megascapheus bottae. The sequence goes on from JANJXV010001055.1 coordinate 84,200, forward strand.
TTCACACACCTGCGTTCTATGACTTCACACACCTCCCTTCTGTGACTTCACACACCACTATTCTGAGTTCACACACCTCCATTCTGTGACTTCACACACCTCCATTCTGTGACTTCACACACCTCCATTCTCTGACTTTACACACCTCCATTCTGTGACTTCACCCACCTACATTGGTGACTTCACACACTACCATTTTGACTTCACCACCTCCATTCTGTGACTTCACCCACCTCCATTCTGTGACTTCACACACCTCCATTTTGACTTCACACACTTCCATTCTGTGACTTCACACACCTCCATTCTGTGAATTCCCACACCTCCATTCTATGACTTCACACACCTCCATTCTGAATTCACACACCTGCATTCTGTTACTTCACACACCTCCGTTCTGTGACTTCACACACCTCCATTTTGACTTCACACACTTCCATTCTGTGACTTCACACACCTCCATTCTGTGACTTCACACACCTCCATTGTTTGACTTCACTCATCTCCATTCTTTGACCTCACACACGTACATTCCATGACTTCACACACCTCTATTCTGAGTTCACACACCTCCATTCTGTGACTTCACACAACTCCATTCTGTGACTTCACACACCTCCGTTCTATGACCCCACACACCTCGATTCTCTGACTTCACACACCTCCATTCTATGACTTCACACACCTCCATTCTGTGACTTCACACACCTCCATTCTATGACTTCACACACCTCCATTCTGTGACTTCACACACCTCCATTCTGTGACTTCACACACCTCCATTGTTTGACTTCACTCACCTCCATTCTTTGACCTCACACACGTCCATTCTCTGACTTCACACATCTCCATTCTGAGTTCACACACCTCCATTTTATGACGTCACACACCTCCATTTTGACTTCACACACCTCCATTATGTGCCTTCACACACCTACATTCTATGACTTCACACACCTTCAATCTATGACTTCAAACACTTCCATTCTATGATTTCACATACCTCCATTCTATGAATTCACATACCTCCATTCTGTGACTTCACACACCTCCATTCTGAGTGCACACACCTCCATTCTGTGACTTAACACAGCTCCATTCTGACTTCACACACCTTCATTTCATGATTTCGCACACCTCCATTCTATGACTTATCACATCCACCATTCTGTGACTTCACACACCTCCATTCTATGAGTTCACACATCTCCATTCTATGAGTTCACACAACTCCATTTGGACTTCACACACCTCCATTCTATGACTTCACACACCTTCATTCTTACTTCAGAAACATCCATTCTATGACTTCACACACCTCCCTTATATGACATCACAAACCTCCATTCTGTGACTTCACACACCTCCATTCTGAGTTCACATACCTCCATTCTGTTATTTCACACACCTCCATTCTGACTTCACACACCTCCATTCTATGACTTCACACACTTCCATTCTATGACTTCACACACCTCCATTCTGTGACTTCACACACCTCCATTCTTTGACTTCACACACCTAGATTCTCTGACTTCACACACCTCCATTCTATGACTTCACATACCTCCATTCTGTGACTTCACGCACCTCCGTTCTATGACTTCACACACCTCCATTCTGTGACTTCACACACCTCTATTCTGAGTTCACACACCTCCATTCTGTGACTTCACACACCTCCATTCTCGGACTTCACACAACTCCATTCTGTGACTTCACACACCTCCATTCTGTGACTTCACCTACCTACATTTATGACTTCACACACCACTATTTTGACTTCACTCACCTCCATTCTGTGATTTCACATACCTCCATTCTGAGTTCACACACCTCCATTCTGTGACTTCACACACTTCCATTCTGTGACTTCACACACCTCCATTCTATGACTTCACACACATACATTTTGGCATCACACACTTCCATTCTGTGACTTCACACACCTCCATTCTCTGACTTCACACACCTCCATTGTTTGACTTCACATACCTCCATTCGGTACTTCACACACCTCCATTCTGATTTCACAAACCTCCATTCTATGACTTCACACACCCCCATTCTGACTTCACACAACTCCATTTTGTGACTTCACGAATCTCCATTCTATCATTTCACACACCTCCATCTATGACTTCACACACCTCCATTCTTACTTCAGAAACATTCATTCTGTGACTTCACAAACCTCCATTCTGACTTCACACACCTCCATTGTATGACTTCACACACCTCCATTCTGTGAATTCACACAGCTCCATTTTGTGACTTCACACACCTCCATTCTATGACTGCACACACATCCATTTTGACATCACACACTTCCATTCTGTGACTTCACACACCTCCATTCTCTGACTTCACACACCTCCATTGTTTGACTTCACATACCTCCATTCTTGGACTTCACACACCTCCATTCGGTGACTTCACAAACCTCCATTCTGATTTCACAAAGCTCCATTCTATGACTTCACACACTTCAATTCTATGACTTCACACACCTCCATTCTGTGACTTCACACACATACATTCTGAGTTCACTCACCTCCATTCTGTGACTTCACACACCTACATTCGGTGACCTCACACACCTCCATTTTGACATCACACACTTCCATTATGTGACTTCACACACCTCCATTCTGTGACTTCACACACCTCCATTGTTTACTTCACACACCTCCATTCTTGGACTTCACACACCTCCATTCCATGACTTCACACACCTCCATTCTATGAGTTCACACATCTCCATTCTATGAGTTCACACACCTCCATTTTAACTTCACACACCTCCATTCTATGACTTCACACACCTTCATTCTTACTTCAGAAACATCCATTGTATGACTTCATACACCTCCCTTCTATGACATCACAAACCTCGGTTCTGTGACTTCACACACCTCCGTTCTGACTTCACACACCTCCATTCTAGGACTTCACACACTTCCATTCTATGACTTCACACACCTCCATTCTGTGACTTCACACACCTCCATTCTGTGACTTCACACACCTAGATTCTCTGACTTCACACACTTCCATTCTATGACTTCACACACCTCCATTCTGTGACTTCTCACACCTCCATTCTATGAGTTCACACATCTCCATTCTATGAGTTCGCACACCTCCATTTGGACTGAACACACCTCCATTCTGTGACTTCACACACCTTCATTCTTACTTCAGAAACATCCATTGTATGACTTCACACACCTCCCTTCTATGACATCACAAACCTCGGTTCTGTGACTTCACAACACCTCCATTCTGAGTTCACACACCTCTCTTCTGTGACTTCACACACCTCCATTCTATGACTTCACAAACCTCCCTTCTGTGACTTCACACATCTCCATTCTGAGTTCACACACCTCCATTCGGTGACTTCACACACCTCCATTCTGACTTCACAAACCACCATCCTATGACTTCACACACCTCCATTCTATGAGTTCACACACCTGCATTCTGTGACTTCACACACCTCCATTCTGAGTTCACACACCTCCATTCTGTGATTTCACACACCTACATTCGGTGACTTCACACACCTCCATTCTGTGACTTCACACACCTCCATTTTGACTTCACACAGTTCCATTATGTGACTTCACACACCTCCATTCTGTGACTTCACACACCTCCATTGTTTCACTTCACACACCTCCATTCTTGGACTTCACACACCTCCATTCCATGACTTCACACACCTCCATTCTATGAGTTCACACATCTCCATTCTATGAGTTCACACAACTCCATTTGGACTTCACACACCTCCATTCTATGACTTCACACACCTTCATTCTTACTTCAGAAACATCCATTCTATGACTTCACACACCTCCCTTCTATGACATCACAAACCTCCATTCTGTGACTTCACACACCTCCATTCTGAGTTCACATACCTCCATTCTGTGACTTCACACACCTCCATTCTCACTTCACACACCTCCATTCCACGACTTCACACACTTCCATTCTATGACTTCACACACCTCCATTCTGTGACTTCACACACCTCCATTCTGTGACTTCACACACCTAGATTCTCTGACTTCACACACCTCCATTCTATGACTTCACATAACTCCATTCTGTGACTTCACACACCTGCGTTCTATGACTTCACACACCTCCCTTCTGTGACTTCACACACCACTATTCTGAGTTCACACACCTCCATTCTGTGACTTCACACACCTCCATTCTGTGACTTCACACACCTCCATTCTCTGACTTTACACACCTCCATTCTGTGACTTCACCCACCTACATTGGTGACTTCACACACTACCATTTTGACTTCACCACCTCCATTCTGTGACTTCACCCACCTCCATTCTGTGACTTCACACACCTCCATTTTGACTTCACACACTTCCATTCTGTGACTTCACACACCTCCATTCTGTGAATTCCCACACCTCCATTCTATGACTTCACACACCTCCATTCTGAATTCACACACCTGCATTCTGTTACTTCACACACCTCCGTTCTGTGACTTCACACACCTCCATTTTGACTTCACACACTTCCATTCTGTGACTTCACACACCTCCATTCTGTGACTTCACACACCTCCATTGTTTGACTTCACTCATCTCCATTCTTTGACCTCACACACGTACATTCCATGACTTCACACACCTCTATTCTGAGTTCACACACCTCCATTCTGTGACTTCACACAACTCCATTCTGTGACTTCACACACCTCCGTTCTATGACCCCACACACCTCGATTCTCTGACTTCACACACCTCCATTCTATGACTTCACACACCTCCATTCTGTGACTTCACACACCTCCATTCTATGACTTCACACACCTCCATTCTGTGACTTCACACACCTCCATTCTGTGACTTCACACACCTCCATTGTTTGACTTCACTCACCTCCATTCTTTGACCTCACACACGTCCATTCTGTGACTTCACACATCTCCATTCTGAGTTCACACACCTCCATTTTATGACGTCACACACCTCCATTTTGACTTCACACACCTCCATTATGTGCCTTCACACACCTACATTCTATGACTTCACACACCTTCAATCTATGACTTCAAACACTTCCATTCTATGATTTCACATACCTCCATTCTATGAATTCACATACCTCCATTCTGTGACTTCACACACCTCCATTCTGAGTGCACACACCTCCATTCTGTGACTTAACACAGCTCCATTCTGACTTCACACACCTTCATTTCATGATTTCGCACACCTCCATTCTATGACTTATCACATCCACCATTCTGTGACTTCACACACCTCCATTCTATGAGTTCACACATCTCCACTCTATGAGTTCACACAACTCCATTTGGACTTCACACACCTCCATTCTATGACTTCACACACCTTCATTCTTACTTCAGAAACATCCATTCTATGACTTCACACACCTCCCTTATATGACATCACAAACCTCCATTCTGTGACTTCACACACCTCCATTCTGAGTTCACATACCTCCATTCTGTTATTTCACACACCTCCATTCTGACTTCACACACCTCCATTCTATGACTTCACACACTTCCATTCTATGACTTCACACACCTCCATTCTGTGACTTCACACACCTCCATTCTTTGACTTCACACACCTAGATTCTCTGACTTCACACACCTCCATTCTATGACTTCACATACCTCCATTCTGTGACTTCACGCACCTCCGTTCTATGACTTCACACACCTCCATTCTGTGACTTCACACACCTCTATTCTGAGTTCACACACCTCCATTCTGTGACTTCACACACCTCCATTCTCTGACTTCACACAACTCCATTCTGTGACTTCACACACCTCCATTCTGTGACTTCACCTACCTACATTTATGACTTCACACACCACTATTTTGACTTCACTCACCTCCATTCTGTGATTTCACATACCTCCATTCTGAGTTCACACACCTCCATTCTGTGACTTCACACACTTCCATTCTGTGACTTCACACACCTCCATTCTATGACTTCACACACATACATTTTGGCATCACACACTTCCATTCTGTGACTTCACACACCTCCATTCTCTGACTTCACACACCTCCATTGTTTGACTTCACATACCTCCATTCGGTACTTCACACACCTCCATTCTGATTTCACAAACCTCCATTCTATGACTTCACACACTTCCATTCTATGAGTTCACACACCTCCATTCTGTGACTTCACACACCTCCATTCTGAGTTCACACACCTCCATTCTGTGACTTCACACACCTACATTCGGTGACTTCACACACCTCCATTCTGTGACTTCACACACCTCCATTTTGACTTCACACACTTCCATTATGTGACTTCACACACCTCCATTCTGTGACTTCACACACCTCCATTGTTTGACTTCACACACCTCCATTCTTTGCCTTCACACACCTCCATTCCATGACTTCACACACCTCCATTCTATGAGTTCACACATCTCCATTCTATGAGTTCACACAACTCCATTTGGAATTCACACACCTCCATTCTATGACTTCACACACCTTCATTCTTACTTCAGAAACATCCATTCTATGACTTCACACACCTCCCTTCTATGACATCACAAACCTCCATTCTGTGACTTCACACACCTCCATTCTGAGTTCACATACCTCCATTCTGTGATTTCACACACCTCCATTCTGACTTCACACACCTCCATTCTATGACTTCACACACTTCCATTCTATGACTTCACACACCTCCATTCTGTGACTTCACACACCTCCATTCTTTGACTTCACACACCTAGATTCTCTGACTTCACACACCTCCATTCTATGACTTCACATACCTCCATTCTGTGACTTCACGTACCTCCGTTCTATGACTTCACACACCTCCATTCTGTGACTTCACACACCTCTATTCTGAGTTCACACATCTCCATTCTGTGACTTCACACACCTCCATTCTCTGACTTCACACACCTCCATTCTGTGACTTCACACACCTCCATTCTCTGACATCACACACCTCCATTCTGTGACTTCACACACCTCCATTCTGTGACTTCACCTACCTACATTTATGACTTCACACACCACTATTTTGACTTCACACACCTCCATTCTGTGACTTCACACACCTCCATTCTGTGACTTCACATACCTCCATTCTGTGACTTCACACACCTCCATTTTGACTTCACTCACTTCCATTCTGTGACTTCACACACTTCCATACTGTGACTTCCCACACCTCCATTCTATGACTTCACACACCTCCATTCTGAATTCACACACCTGCATTCTGTGACTTCACAAACCTCCGTTCTGTGACTTCACACACCTCCATTTTGACTTCACACACTTCCATTCTGTGACTTCACACACCGCCATTCTGTGACTTCACACACCTCCATTGTTTGACTTCACTCACCTCCATTCTTTGACCTCACACACGTACATTCCATGCCTTCACACACCTCTATTCTGAGTTCCCACACCTCCATTCTGTGACTTCTCACACCTCCATTCTGTGACTTCACACACCTCCGTTCTATGACCCCACACAGATAGATTCACTGACTTCACAAACCTCCATTCTATGAATTCACACACCTCCATTCTGTGACTTCACACACCTCCATTCTATGACTTCACACACCTCCTATCTGTGACTTCACCCACCTACATTTGTGACTTCACACACCACCATTTTGACTTCACACACCTCCATTCTGTGACTTCACACACCTCCATTCTGTGACTTCACACACCTCCATTCTGTGACTTCACACACCTCCATTTTGACTTCACACACCTCCATTCTGTGACTTCACACACATCCATTGTTTGACTTCACTCACCTCCATTCTTTGACCTCACACACGTCCATTCCATGACTCCACACACCTCCATTCCATGATTTCACACACCTCCATTCTATGAGTTCACACACCACCATTTTGACTTCACACACCTCCATTCTATGACTTCACACACCTCCATTCTATGCCTTCACAAACCTCCATTCTGTGACTTCACACATCTCCATTCTGAGTTCACACTCCTCCATTCGGTGACTTCACACACCTCCATTCTGACTTCACAATGCTCCATTCTATGACTTCACACACTTCCATTCTATGACTTCACACACCTCCATTCTGTGACTTCACACACCTCCATTGTGAGTTCACACACCTCCATTCTGTGACTTCACATACTTCCATTCTATGACTTCACACACCTCCATTCTGTGATTTCACACCTCCATTCTATGACTTCACACATCCATTTTGATTTCACACACCTCCAATATATGACTTCAAACACCTCAATTCTGTTACTTCACACACCTCCATTCTATGACTTCATACCCGTCCATTCTGTAGTTCACACAACTCCAGTCTATGACTTCACACACCTCCATTCTATGACTTCAGATACCTCCATTCTATGACTTCAAACATCATCATTCCCCGACTTCACACCCCTCCAATTTGACTTCACATACCTCCATTCTATGACTTCACAAACCTCCATTCTGTGATTTCACACACCTCCATTGTTCGACTTCACACACCTCTATTCTTTGACTTCACACACCTCCATTCCATGACTTCACATATCTCCATTCTATGAGTTCACACACCTACATTCTATGAGTTCACACACCACCATTTTGACTTCACACACCTCCATTCTATGACTTCAGAAACCTCCATTCTGTGACTTCACACATCTCCATTCTGAGTTCACACACCTCCATTCGGTGACTTCACACACATCCATTCTGACTTCACAAACCTCCATTCTATGACTTCACACACTTCCATTCTATGACTTCACACACCTCCATTCTGTGACTTCACCCACCTCCATTTTGAGTTCACATACCTCCATTATGTGAATTCACACACCTCCATTCTGTGACTCCACACACCTCCATTCTATGACTTCACACACATCCATTTTGGCATCACACACTTCCATTCTGTGCCTTCACACACCTCTATTCTATGACTTCACAAACCTCCATTCTGACTTCACACAGCTCCATTTTGTGACTTCACAAAACTCCATTCTATCATTTCACACACCTCTATCTATGACTTCACACACCTCCATTCTTACTTCAGAAACATCCATTCTGTGACTTCACACACCTCCATTCTGACTTCACACACCACCATTGTATGACTTCACACACCACCATTCTGTGACTTCACACACCTCCGTTCTATGACTTCACACACTACCATTGTGACGTCACACACCTACGTTCTGTGAATTCACACACCTCCATTCTGTGACTTCACACACCTCCATTCTATGACTTCACACACATCCATTTTGGCATCACACACTTCCATTCTGTGATTTCACACACCTCCATTCTCTGACTTCACACACCTCCATTCTATGCCTTCACAAACCTCCATTCTGTGACTTCACACACCTACATTCGGTGACTTCACACACCTCCATTTTGACATCACACATTTCCATTATGTGACTTCACACACCTCCATTATGTTACTTCACACACCTCCATTGTTTACTTCACACACCTCCATTCTTGGACTTCACACACCTCCATTCTATGACTTCACACACCTTCATTCTTACTTCAGAAACATCCATTGTATGACTTCACACACCTCCCTTCTATGACATCACAAACCTCGGTTCTGTGACTTCACACACCTCCATTCTGACGTCACAATGCTCCATTCTATGACTTCACACACTTCCATTCTATGACTTCACACACCTCCATTCTGTGACTTCACACACCTCCATTCTGAGTTCACACACCTCCATTCTGTGACTCCACACACCTCCATTCTGTGACTTCACACACCTCCATTCTATGACTTCACAAACATCCTTTCTATGATTTCACACACCTCCATTGTATGAATTCACACATCCATTTTGATTTCACACACCTCCAATATATGACTTCAAACACCTCAATTCTGTTACTTCACACACCTCCATTCTATGACTTCACCCACCTCCATTCTTTGACTTCACATACCTCCATTCTATGACTTCACAAACCTCCTTTCTGTGACTTCACACACCTCCATTCTGTGACTTCACAAAACTCCATTCTATGATTTCACACTCCTCCATTCTATGACTTCACACACCTCCATTTTATGACGTCACACACCTCCATTTTGACTTCACACACCTCGATTATGTGCCTTCACACACCTCCCTTCGGTGACTTCACACTCCTCCATTTTATGACTTCACACATCTACATTCTATGACTTCACACACCTTCAATCTATGACTTCAAACACTTCCATTCTATGAATTCACATACCTCCATTCTGTGACTTCACACACCTCCATTCTGAGTTGACACACCTCCATTCTGTGACTTCACAAACCTCTGTTGTATGACTTCACACACCTCCATTGTGAGTTCACACACCTCCATTCTATGAGTTCGACACCTCCGTTCTGACTTCATATACCTCCATTCTATGACTTCACACAACTCCATTTTGTGACTTCACAAAACTCCATTCTATCATTTCACACACCTCCATCTATGACTTCACACACCTCCATTCTTACTTCAGAAACATTCATTCTGTGACTTCACACACCTCCATTCTGACCTCACACACCTCCATTGTATGACTTCACACACCACCATTCTGTGACTTCACACACCTCCATTCTATGACTTCACACACTACCATTGTGACGTCACACACCTCCATTCTGTGAATTCACACAGCTCCATTTTGTGACTTCACACACCTCCATTCTATGACTGCACACACATCCATTTTGACATCACACACTTCCATTATGTGACTTCACAGACCTCCATTCTCTGACTTCACACACCTCCATTGTTTGACTTCACACACCTCCATTCTTGGACTTCACACACCTCCATACGGTGACTTCACAAACCTCCATTCTGATTTCACAAAGCTCCATTCTATGACTTCACACACTTCTATTCTATGACTTCACACACCTCCATTCTGTGACTTCACACACATACATTCTGAGTTCACACACCTCCATTCTGTGACTTCACACACCTACATTCGGTGACCTCACACACCTCCATTTTGACATCACACACTTCCATTATGTGACTTCACACACATCCATTCTGTGACTTCACACAACTCCATTGTTTACTTCACACACCTCCATTCTTGGACTTCACACACCTCCATTCCATGACTTCACACACCTCCATTCTATGAGTTCACACATCTCCATTCTATGAGTTCACTCACCTCCATTTTTACTTCACACACCTCCATTCTATGAATTCACACACCTTCATTCTTACTTCAGAAACATCCATTGTATGACTTCACACACCTCCCTTCTATGACATCACAAACCTCGGTTCTGTGACTTCACACACCTCCATTCTGCGTTCACACACCTCTCTTCTGTGACTTCACACACCTCCATTCTGACTTCACACACCTCCATTCTATGACTTCACACACTTCCATTCTATGACTTCACACACCTCCATTCTGTGACTTCACACACCTCCATTCTGTGACTTCACACACCTAGATTCTCTGACTTCACACACTTCCATTCTATGACTTCACACACCTCCATTCTGTGACTTCTCACACCTCAATTCTATGAGTTCACACATTTCCATTCTATGAGTGCACACACCTCCATTTGGACTTCACACACCTCCATTCTATGAATTCATACACCTTCATTCTTACTTCAGAAACATCCATTGTATGACTTCACACACCTCCCTTCTATGACATCACAAACCTCGGTTGTGTGACTTCAAACACCTCCATTCTGAGTTCACACACCTCTCTTCTGTGACTTCACACGCCTCCATTCTGACTTCACACACCTCCATTCTATGACTTCACACACTTCCATTCTATGACTTCACACACCTCCATTCTGTGACTTCACACACCTCCATTCTGTGACTTCACACACCTAGATTCTCTGACTTCACACACTTCCATTCTATGACTTCACACACCTCCATTCTGTGACTTCTCACACCTCCGTTCTATGACTTCACACACCTCCATTCTGTGACTTCACACACCTCCATTCTGAGTTCACACACCTCCATTCTGTGACTTCACACACCTCCGTTCTATGACTTCACACACCTCGATTCTCTGACTTCACAAACCTCCATTCTATGACTTCACACACCTCCATTCTGTGACTTCATACATCTCCATTGTATGACTTCACACACCTCCATTCTGTGACTTCACCCACCTACATTTTTGACTTCACACACCTCCATTTTGAATTCACACACCTCCATTCTGTGACTTCACACACCTCCATTTCGACTTCACACACTTCCATTCTCTGACTTCACACACCTCCATTCTATGACTTCGCACACCTCCATTCTGACTTCACACACCTCCATTCTGTGACTTCACACACCTCCATTCCGTGACTTCACAAAACTCCATTCGATGACTTCACACACCTCCAATTTGAGTTCACACACTTCCCTTCTGTGAATTCACGCACCTCCATTCTGTGATTTCACACACCTCCATTGTTTGACTTCACACACCTCTATTCTTTGACTTCACACACCTCCATTCCATGACTTCACATACCTCCATTCTATGAGTTCACACACCTCCATTCTATGAGTTCACACACCACCATTTTGACTTCACACACCTCCATTCTATGACTTCAGAAACCTGCATTCTGTGACTTCACACATCTCCATTCTGAGTTCACTCACCTCCATTCGGTGACTTCACACACCTCCATTCTGACTTCACAAACCTCCATTCTATGACTTCACACACTTCCATTCTATGACTTCACACACCTCCATTCTGTGACTTCACACACCTCCATTTTGAGTTCACATACCTCCATTATGTGAATTCACACACCTGCATTCTGTGACTTCACACACCTCAATTCTATGACTTCACACACATCCATTTTGGCATCACACACTTCCATTCTGTGCCTTCACACACCTCTATTCTATGACTTCACAAACCTCCATTCTGACTTCACACAGCTCCATTTTGTGACTTCACAAAACTCCATTCTATCATTTCACACACCTCTATCTATGACTTCACACACCTCCATTCTTACTTCAGAAACATCCATTCTGTGACTTCACACACCTCCATTCTGACTTCACACACCACCATTGTATGACTTCACACACCACCATTCTGTGACTTCACACACCTCCGTTCTATGACTTCACACACTACCATTGTGACGTCACACACCTACATTGTGTGAATTCACACACCTCCATTCTGTGACTTCACCCACCTCCATTCTATGACTTCACACACATCCATTTTGGCATCACACACTTCCATTCTGTGACTTCACACACCTCCATTCTCTGACTTCACACACCTCCATTCTATGCCTTCACAAACCTCCATTCTGTGACTTCACACACCTATATTCGGTGACTTCACACACCTCCATTTTGACATCACACATTTCCATTATATGACTTCACACACCTCCATTATGTGACTTCACACACCTCCATTATTTACTTCACACACCTCCATTCTTGGACTTCACACACCTCCATTCCATAACTTCACACACCTCCATTCTATGAGTTCACACATCTCCAATCTACGAGTTCACACACCTCCATTTGGACTTCACACACCTCCATTCTATGACTTCACACACCTTCATTCTTACTTCAGAAACATCCATTGTATGACTTCACACACCTCCCATTTATGACATCACAAACCTCGGTTCTGTGACTTCACACACCTCCATTCTGAGTTCACACACCTCTCTTCTGTGACTTCACAAACCTCCATTCTGTCTTCACACACCTCCATTCTATGACTTCACACACTTCCATTCTATGACTTCACACACCTCCATTCTCTGACTTCACACACCTCCATTCTGTGACTTCACACACCTAGATTCTCTGACTTCACACACCTCCATTCTATCACTTCACACACCTCCATTCTGTGACTTCATACACCTGCGTTCTATGACTTCACACACCTCAATTCTGTGACTTCACACACCTCCATTCTGAGTTCACTCACCTCCATTCTGTGACTTCATACACCTCCATTCTGTGACTTCACACACCTCCATTCTATGACTTTACACAACTCGATTCTCTGACTTCACAAACCTCCATTCTATGACTTGAAACACCTCCATTCTGTGACTTCACACATCTCCATTCTATGACTTCACACACCTCCATTCTGTGACTTCACACACCTACATTTGTGACTTCACACACTACCATTTTTACTTCACGCACCTCCTTTCTGTGACTTCACACACCTCCATTCTGTGACTTCACACACCTCAATTTTGACTTCACACACTTCCATTCTGTGACTTCACACACCTCCATTGTATGTGTTCGCACACCTCCATTCTGACTTCACACACCTCCATTCTCGACTTCACACACCTCCATTCCGTGACTTCACACAACTCCATTCGATGACTTCACACACCTCCATTTTGACTTCACACACCTCTATTCTTTGACTTCACACACCTCAATTCCATGACTTCACATACCTCCATTCTATGAGTTCACACACCTCCATTCTATGAGTTCACACACCACCATTTTGACTTCACACACCTCCATTCTATGACTTCACACACCTCCATTCTATGACTTCACACACCTCCATTCTGTGACTTCACACATCTCCATTCTGAGTTCACACACCTCCATTCGGTGACTTCAAACACCTCCATTCTGACTTCACAAAACTCCATTCTATGACTTTACACACATCCATTCTATGACTTCACAAACCTCCATTCTGTTACTTCACACACCTCCATTCTGAGTTCACACACCTTCATTCTGTGAATTCACACATCTCCATTCTGTGACTTCACAACCTCCATTCTATGACTTCACACACATCCATTTTGGCATCACACACTTCCATTCTGTGACTTCACACACCTCCATTCTCTGACTTCACACACCTCCATTGTTTGACTTCACATACCTCCATTCTATGACTTCACACACCTCCATTCGGTGATTTCACACACCTCCATTCTGATTTCACACAGCTCCATTCTTTGACTTCACACACTTCCATTCTATGACTAAACACCTCCATTCTGTGACTTCACACACCTATAATCTGAGTTCACACACCTCCATTCTGTAACTTCACACACCTACATTCGGTGACTTCACACACCTCCATTCTGTGACTTCACACACCTCCATTCTGTGACTTCACACACCTCCATTGTTTGACTTCACACATCTCCATTCTTGGACTTCACACACCTCCATTCGGTGACTTCACACACCTCCATTCTGATTTCACACAGCTCCATTCTTTGACTTCACACACTTCCATTCTATGACTAAACACCTCCATTCTGTGACTTCACACACCTATAATCTGAGTTCACACACCTCCATTCTGTAACTTCACACACCTACATTCGGTGACTTCACACACCTCCATTCTGTGACTTCACACACCTCCATTGTGACATCACACACTTCCATTATGTGACTTCACACACCTCCATTCTGTGACTTCACACACCTCCATTGTTTGACTTCACACATCTCCATTCTTGGACTTCACACACCTCCATTCCATGACTTCACACACCTCCATTTTAAGAGTTCACACATCTCCATTCAATGAGTTCACACACCTCCATTTGGACTTCACACACCTCCATTCTATGACTTCACACACATTCATTCTTACTTCAGAAACATCCATTCTATGACTTCACACACCTCCCTTCTATGACATCACAAACCTCGGTTCTGTGACTTCAAACATCTCCATTCTGAGTTCACACATCTCCATTCTGTGACTTCACACACCTCCATTCTGACTTCACATACCTCCATTTTATGACTTCACACACTTCCATTCTATGACTTCACACACCTCCATTCTGTGACTTCACACACCTCCATTCTGTGACTTCACACACCTAGATTCTCTGACTTCACACACCTCCATTCTATGACTTCACGCACCTCCATTCTGTGACTTCACACACCTCCGTTCTATGACTACACACCTCCATTCTGTGACTTCACACACCTTCATTTTTACTTCTGAAACATCCATTCTAAGACTTCACACACCTCCCTTCTATGACATCACAAACCTCGGTTCTGTGACTTCACACTCCTCCATTCTGAGTTCACACACCTCCATTCTGTGACTTCACACACCTCCATTCTGACTTCACACACCTCCGTTCTATGACTTCACACACCTCGATTCTCTGACTTCACAAACCTCCATTCTATGACTTCACACACCTCCATTCGGTGACTTCACACACCTCCATTCTTTGACTTCACACACCTCCATTCTGTGACTTCACCCACCTACATTTGTGACTTCACACATCACCATTTTGACTTCACACACCTCCATTCTGTGACTTCACGCACCTCCATTCTGTGACTTCACACACCTCCATTCTGTGACCTCACAATCTTTCATTCTCTGACTTCACACACCTCCTTTCTTGGACTTCACACACATCAATTCCATGACATCACACACCTCCATTCTATGAGTTCACACATCTCTATTCTATCAGTTCACACACCTCCATTTTGACATCACACTCTTCCATTCTATGACTTCGCACACCTCCATTCTGACTTCACAGACCTCCATTCTGTGACTTCACAGCTCCATACCGTGACTTCACACACCTCGAATCTCTGACTTCACACACCTCCATTCTGTGACTTCACACACCTCCATTCTGTGACTTCACACACCTCCATTCTATGACTTCACACACCTCCATTCTGTGACTTTACACAAATCCGTTCTATGACTTCACACACCTCCATTGTGTGATTTCACACACCTCCATTCTGTGACTTCACACACCTACATTCTGTGACTTCACACACCTCCATTCTATGACCTCACACACCTCGATTCTCTGATTTCACACACCTCCATTCTATGACTTCACACACCTCCATTCTGTGACTTCACACACCTCCGTTCTATGACTTCACACATCTCCATTCTTTGACTTCACCCACCTCCATTTGTGACTTCTCACACTACCATTTTGACTTCACACACCTCCATTCTGTGACTTCGCACACCTCCATTCTGTGACTTCACACACCTCCATTTTGACTTCACACACTTCCCTTCTGTGACTTTGCACACCTCCATTCTGTGACTTCACACACCTCCATTGTTTGACTTCACACAACTCTATTATTTGACTTCACACACCTCCATTCCATTTCTTCACATACCTCCATTCTATGAGTTCACACACCTCCATTCTATGAGTTCACACACCACCATTTTGACTTCACACACCTTCATTCTATGACTTCACACACCTCCATTCTATGACTACACAAACCTCCATGCTGTGACTTCGCACATCTCCATTCTGAGTTCACACACCTCCATTCGGTGACTTCACACACTTCCATTCTGACTTCACAAAGCTCCATTCTATGACTTCACAAACTTCCATTCTATGACTTCACACACCTCCATTCTGTGATTTCACACACCTCCATTCTGAGTTCACACACCTCCATTCTGTGACTTCACACACTTCCATTCTGTGACTTCACACACCTCCATTCTATGACTTCACACACATACATTTTGGCATCACACACTTCCACTCTGTGACTTCACACACCTCCATTCTCTGACTTCACACACCTCCATTGTTTGACTTCACATACCTCCATTCGGTACTTCACACACCTCCATTATTATTTCACAAACCTCCATTCTATGACTTCACACACTTCCATTCTATGAGTTCACACACCTCCATTCTGTGACTTCACACACCTCCATTCTGAGTTCACACACCTCCATTCTGTGACTTCACACACCTACATTCGGTGACTTCACACACCTCCATTCTGTGACTTCACACACCTCCATTTTGACTTCACACACTTCCATTATGTGACTTCACACACCTCCATTCTGTGACTTCACACACCTTCATTTTTACTTCTGAAACATCCATTCTATGACTTCACACACCTCCTTTCTATGACATCACAAACCTCGGTTCTGTGACTTCACACTCCTCCATTCTGAGTTCACACACCTCCATTCTGTGACTTCACACACCTCCATTCTGACTTCACACACCTCCGTTCTATGACTTCACACTCCTCGATTCTCTGACTTCACAAACCTCCATTCTGTGACTTCACACACCTCCATTCGGTGACTTCACACACCTCCATTCTATGACTTCACACACCTCCATTCTGTGACTTCACCCACCTACATTTGTGACATCACACATCACCATTTTGACTTCACACACCTCCATTCTGTGACTTCATGCACCTCCATTCTGTGACTTCACACACCTCCATTCTGTGACCTCACACACTTCCATTCTCTGACTTCACACACCTCCTTTCTTGGACTTCACACACATAAATTCCATGACATCACACACCTCCACTCTATGAGTTCACACATCTCTATTCTATCAGTTCACACACCTCCATTTTGACTTCACCCCCTTCCATTCTATGACTTCGCACACCTCCATTCTGACTTCACAGACCTCCATTCTGTGACTTCACAGCTCCATACCGTGACTTCACACACCTCGAATCTCTGATTTCACACACCTTCATTCTATGACTTCACACACCTCCATTCTGAGACTTCACACACCTCCATTCTATGACTTCACACACCTCCATTCTGTGACTTTACACACCTCCGTTCTATGACTTCACACACCTCCATTGTGTGATTTCACACACCTCCATTCTGTGACTTCACACACCTACATTCTGTGACTTCACACACCTCCATTCTATGACCTCACACACCTCGATTCTCTGATTTCACACACCTCCATTCTATGACTTCACACACCTCCATTCTGTGACTTCACACACCTCCGTTCTATGACTTCACACATCTCCATTCTCTGACTTCACCCACCTCCATTTGTGACTTCTCACACTACCATTTTGACTTCACACACCTCCATTCTGTGACTTCACAACCTCCATTCTATGACTTCACACACATCCATTTTGGCATCACACACTTCCATTCTGTGACTTCACACACCTCCATTCTCTGACTTCACACACCTCCATTGTTTGACTTCACATACCTCCATTCTTGGACTTCACACACCTCCATTCGGTGACTTCACACACCTCCATTCTGATTTCACACAGCTCCATTCTTTGACTTCACACACTTCCATTCTATGACTAAACACCTCCATTCTGTGACGTCACACACCTATAATCTGAGTTCACACACCTCCATTCTGTAACTTCACACACCTACATTCGGTGACTTCACACACCTCCATTCTGTGACTTCACACACCTCCATTGTGACATCACACACTTCCATTATGTGACTTCACACACCTCCATTCTGTGACTTCACACATCCATTGTTTGACTTCACACATCTCCATTCTTGGACTTCACACACCTCCATTCCATGACTTCACACACCTCCATTCTAAGAGTTCACACATCTCCATTCAATGAGTTCACACACCTCCATTTGGACTTCACACACCTCCATTCTATGACTTCACACACATTCATTCTTACTTCAGAAACATCCATTCTATGACTTCACACACCTCCCTTCTATGACATCACAAACCTCGGTTCTGTGACTTCACACACCTCCATTCTGAGTTCACACATCTCCATTCTGTGACTTCACACACCTCCATTCTCACTTCACATACCTCCATTTTATGACTTCACACACTTCCATTCTACGACTTCACACACCTCCATTCTGTGACTTCACACACCTCCATTCTGTGACTTCAAACACCTAGATTCTGTGACTTCACACACCTCCATTCTATGACTTCACGCACCTCCATTCTGTGACTTCACACACCTCCGTTCTATGACTACACACCTCCATTCTGTGACTTCACACACCTTCATTTTTACTTCTGAAACATCCATTCTATGACTTCACACACCTCTCTTCTATGACATCACAAACCTCGGTTCTGTGACTTCACACTCCTCCATTCTGAGTTCACACACCTCCATTCTGTGACGTCACACACCTCCATTCTGACTTCACACACCTCCGTTCTATGACTTCACACACCTCGATTCTCTGACTTCACAAACCTCCATTCTATGACTTCACACACCTCCATTCGGTGACTTCACACACCTCCATTCTCTGACTTCACACACCTCCATTCTGTGACTTCACCCACCTACATTTGTGACTTCACACATCACCATTTTGACTTCACACACCTCCATTCTGTGACTTCACGCACCTCCATTCTGTGACTTCACACACCTCCATTCTGTGACCTCACACTCTTCCATTCTCTGACTTCACACACCTCCTTTCTTGGACTTCACACACATCAATTCCATTTCATCACACACCTCCATTCTATGAGTTCACACATCTCTATTCTATCAGTTCACACACCTCCATTTTGACATCACACTCTTCCATTCTATGACTTCGCACACCTCCATTCTGACTTCACAGACCTCCATTCTGTGACTTCACAGCTCCATACCGTGACTTCACACACCTCGAATCTCTGACTTCACACACCTCCATTCTGTGACTTCACACACCTCCATTCTGTGACTTCACACACCTCCATTCTATGACTTCACACACCTCCATTCTGTGACTTTACACACCTCCGTTCTATGACTTCACACACCTCCATTGTGTGATTTCACACACCTCCATTCTGTGACTTCACACACCTACATTCTGTGACTTCACACACCTCCATTCTATGACCTCACACACCTCGATTCTCTGATTTCACACACCTCCATTCTATGACTTCACACACCTCCATTCTGTGACTTCACACACCTCCGTTCTATGACTTCACACATCTCCATTCTGTGACTTCACCCACCTACATTTGTGACTTCTCACACTACCATTTTGACTTCACACACCTCCATTCTGTGACTTCACACACCTCCATTCTGTGACTTCACACACCTCCATTTTGACTTCACACACTTCCCTTCTGTGACTTTGCACACCTCCATTCTGTGACTTCACACACCTCCATTGTTTGACTTCACACACCTCTATTATTTGACTTCACACACCTCCATTCCATTTCTTCACATACCTCCATTCTATGAGTTCACACACCTCCATTCTATGAGTTCACACACCACCATTTTGACTTCACACACCTTCATTCTATGACTTCACACACCTCCATTCTATGACTACACAAACCTCCATGCTGTGACTTCGCACATCTCCATTCTGAGTTCACACACCTCCATTCGGTGACTTCACACACTTCCATTCTGACTTCACAAAGCTCCATTCTATGACTTCACAAACTTCCATTCTATGACTTCACACACCTCCATTCTGTGATTTCACACACCTCCATTCTGAGTTCACACACCTCCATTCTGTGACTTCACACACTTCCATTCTGTGACTTCACACACCTCCATTCTATGACTTCACTCACATACATTTTGGCATCACACACTTCCATTCTGTGACTTCACACACCTCCATTCTCTGACTTCACACACCTCCATTGTTTGACTTCACATACCTCCATTCGGTACTTCACACACCTCCATTCTTATTTCGCAAACCTCCATTCTATGACTTCACACACTTCCATTCTATGAGTTCACACACCTCCATTCTGTGACTTCACACACCTCCATTCTGAGTTCACACACCTCCATTCTGTGACTTCACACACCTACATTCGGCGACTTCACACACCTCCATTCTGTGACTTCACACACCTCCATTTTGACTTCACACACTTCCATTATGTGACTTCACACACCTCCTTTCTTGGACTTCACACACATAAATTCCATGACATCACACACCTCCACTCTATGAGTTCACACATCTCTATTCTATCAGTTCACACACCTCCATTTTGACTTCACCCCCTTCCATTCTATGACTTCGCACACCTCCATTCTGACTTCACAGACCTCCATTCTGTGACTTCACAGCTCCATACCGTGACTTCACACACCTCGAATCTCTGATTTCACACACCTTCATTCTATGACTTCACACACCTCCATTCTGAGACTTCACACACCTCCATTCTATGACATCACACACCTCCATTCTGTGACTTTACACACCTCCGTTCTATGACTTCACACACCTCCATTGTGTGATTTCACACACCTCCATTCTGTGACTTCACACACCTCCATTCTGTGACTTCACACACCTCCGTTCTATGACTTCACACACCTCCATTCTCTGACTTCACCCACCTCCATTTGTGACTTCTCACACTACCATTTTGACTTCACAAACCTCCATTCTGTGACTTCACAACCTCCATTCTATGACTTCACACACATCCATTTTGGCATCACACACTTCCATTCTGTGACTTCACACACCTCCATTCTCTGACTTCACACACCTCCATTATTTGACTTCACATACCTCCATTCTTGGACTTCACACACCTCCATTCGGTGACTTCACACACCTCCATTCTGATTTCACACAGCTCCATTCTTTGACTTCACACACTTCCATTCTATGACTAAACACCTCCATTCTGTGACTTCACACACCTATAATCTGAGTTCACACACCTCCATTCTGTAACTTCACATACCTACATTCGGTGACTTCACACACCTCCATTCTGTGACTTCACACACCTCCATTGTGACATCACACACTTCCATTATGTGACTTCACACACCTCCATTCTGTGACTTCACACACCTCCATTGTTTGACTTCACACACCTCCATTCTTTGACTTCACACACCTCCATTCCATGACTTCACACACCTCCATTCTATGAGTTCACACATCTCCATTCTATGAGTTCACACAACTCCATTTGGACTTCACACACCTCCATTCTATGACTTCACACACCTTCATTCTTACTTCAGAAACATCCATTCTATGACTTCACACACCTTCCTTCTATGACATCACAAACCTCCATTCTGTGACTTCACACACCTCCATTCTGAGTTCACATACCTCCATTCTGTGATTTCACACACCTCCATTCTGACTTCACACACCTCCATTCTATGACTTCACACACCTCCATTCTGTGACTTCACACACCTCCATTCTTTGACTTCACACACCTAGATTCTCTAACTTCACACACCTCCATTCTATGACTTCACATGCCTCCATTCTGTGACTTCACGTACCTCCGTTCTATGACTTCACACACCTCCATTCTGTGACTTCACACACCTCTATTCTGAGTTCACACACCTCCATTCTGTGACTTCACACACCTCCATTCTCTGACATCACACACCTCCATTATGTGACTTCACACACCTCCATTCTGTGACTTCACCTACCTACATTTATGACTTCACACACCACTATTTTGACTTCACACACCTCCATTCTGTGACTTCACACACCTCCATTCTGTGACTTCACATACCTCCATTCTGTGACTTCACACACCTCCATTTTGACTTCACTCACTTCCATTCTGTGACTTCACACACTTCCATACTGTGACTTCCCACACCTCCATTCTATGACTTCACACACCTCCATTCTGAATTCACACACCTGCATTCTGTGACTTCACAAACCTCCGTTCTGTGACTTCACACACCTCCATTTTGACTTCACACACTTCCATTCTGTGACTTCACACACCTCCATTCTATGCCTTCACAAACCTCCATTCTGTGACTTCACACATCTCCATTCTGAGTTCACACTCCTCCATTCGGTGACTTCACACACCTCCATTCTGACTTCACAATGCTCCATTCTATGACTTCACACACTTCCATTCTATGACTTCACACACCTCCATTCTGTGACTTCAGACACCTCCATTGTGAGTTCACACACCTCCATTCTGTGACTTCACATACTTCCATTCTGTGACTTCACAAACCTCCATTCTATGACTTCACACACCTCCATTCTATGATTTCACACCTCCATTCTATGACTTCACACATCCATTTTGATTTCACACACCTCCAATATATGACTTCAAACACCTCAATTCTGTTACTTCACACACCTCCATTCTATGACTTCATACCGTCCATTCTGTAGTTCACACAACTCCAGTCTATGACTTCAAACACCTCCATTCTATGACTTCAGATACCTCCATTCTATGACTTCAAACATCAGCATTCTCCGACTTCACACCCCTCCAATTTGACTTCACATACCTCCATTCTATGACTTCACAAACCTCCTTTCTGTGACTTCACACACCTCCATTCTGTGACTTCACAAAACTCCATTCTATGATTTCACACTCCTCCATTCTATGACTTCACACACCTCCATTTTATGACGTCACACACCTCCATTTTGACTTCACACACCTTCATTATGTGCCTTCACACACCTACATTCTATGACTTCACACACCTTCAATCTATGACTTCAAACACTTCCATTCTATGATTTCACATACCTCCATTCTATGAATTCACATACCTCCATTCTGTGACTTCACACACCTACATTCTGAGTGCACACACCTCCATTCTGTGACTTAACACAGCTCCATTCTGACTTCACACACCTTCATTTCATGATTTCGCACACCTCCATTCTATGACTTATCACATCCACCATTCTGTGACTTCACACACCTCCATTCTATGAGTTCACACATCTCCATTCTATGAGTTCACACAACTCCATTTGGACTTCACACACCTCCATTCTATGACTTCACACACCTTCATTCTTACTTCAGAAACATCCATTCTATGACTTCACACACCTCCCTTCTATGACATCACCAACCTCCATTCTGTGACTTCACACACCTCCATTCTGAGTTCACATACCTCCATTCTGTGATTTCACACACCTCCATTCTGACTTCACACACCTCCATTCTATGACTTCACACACTTCCATTCTATGACTTCACACACCTCCATTCTGTGACTTCACACACCTCCATTCTTTGACTTCACACACCTAGATTCTCTGACTTCACACACCTCCATTCTATGACTTCACATACCTCCATTCTGTGACTTCACGCACCTCCGTTCTATGACTTCACACACCTCCATTCTGTGACTTCACACACCTCTATTCTGAGTTCACACACCTCCATTCTGTGACTTCACACACCTCCATTCTCTGACTTTACACAACTCCATTCTGTGACTTCACACACCTCCATTCTGTGACTTCACCTACCTACATTTATGACTTCACACACCACTATTTTGACTTCACACACCTCCATTCGGTGACTTCACATACCTCCATTCTGTGACTTCACACACCTCCATTTTGACTTCACTCACTTCCATTCTGTGACTTCACACACCTCCATTCTGTGACTTCCCACACCTCCATTCTATGACTTCACACACCTCCATTCTGAATTCACACACCTGCATTCTGTGACTTCACAAACCTCCGTTCTGTGACTTCACACACCTCCATTTTGACTTCACACACTTCCATTCTGTGACTTCACACACCTCCATTCTGTGACTTCACACACCTCCATTGTTTGACTTCACTCACCTCCATTCTTTGACCTCACACACGTACATTCCATGACTTCACACACCTCTATTCTGAGTTCACACACCTCCATTCTGTGACGTCACACACCTCCATTCTGTGACTTCACACACCTCCGTTCTATGACCCCACACAGATCGATTCACTGAATTCACAAACCTCCATTCTATGACTTCACACACCTCCATTCTGTGACTTCACACACCTCCATTCTATGACTTCACACACCTCCTATCTGTGACTTCACCCACCTACATTTGTGACTTCACACACCACCATTTTCACTTCACACACCTCCATTCTGTGACTTCACACACCTCCATTCTGTGACTTCACACACCTCCATTCTGTGACTTCACACACATCCATTGTTTGACTTCACTCACCTCCATTCTTTGACCTCACACACGTCCATTCCATGACTCCACACACCTCCATTCCATGATTTCACACACCTCCATTCTATGAGTTCACACAATACCATTTTGACTTCACACACCTCCATTCTATGACTTCACACACCTCCATTCTATGCCTTCACAACCTCCATTCTGTGACTTCACACATCTCCATTCTTAGTTCACACTCCTCCATTCGGTGACTTCACACACCTCCACTCTGACTTCACAATGCTCCATTCTATGACTTCACACACTTCCATTCTATGACTTCACACACCTCCATTCTGTGACTTCACACACCTCCATTGTGAGTTCACACACCTCCATTCTTTGACTTCACACACTTCCATTCTGTGACTACACAAACCTCCATTCTATGACTTCACACTCCTCCATTCTATGATTTCACACCTCCATTCTATGACTTCACACATCCATTTTGATTTCACACACCTCCAATATATGACTTCAAACACCTCAATTCTGTTACTTCACACACCTCCATTCTATGACTTCATTCCGTCCATTCTGTAGTTCACACAACTCCAGTCTATGACTTCACACACCTCCATTCTATGACTTCACAAACCTCCATTCTATGACTTCACACACCAGCATTCTCCGACTTCACACCCCTCCAATTTGACTTCACATACCTCCATTCTATGACTTCACAAACCTCCTTTCTGTGACTTCACACACCTCCATTCTGTGACTTCACAAAACTCCATTCTATGATTTCACACTCCTCCATTCTATGACTTCACACACCTCCATTTTATGACGTCACACACCTCCATTTTGACTTCACACACCTCCATTATGTGCCTTCACACACCTACATTCTATGACTTCACACACCTTAAATCTATGACTTCAAACACTTCCATTCTATGATTTCACATACCTCCATTCTATGACTTCACATATCTCCATTCTGTGACTTCACACACCTCCATTCTGAGTTCACACACCTCCATTCTGTGACTTAACACAGCTCCATTCTGACTTCACCCACCTTCATTTCATGACTTCGCACACCTCCATTCTATGACTTATCACATCCACCATTCTGTGACTTCACACACCTCCATTCTGAGTTGACACACCTCCATTCTGTGACTTCACAAACCTCTATTGTATGACTTCACACATCTCCATTTTGACTTCACACACCTCCATTCTATGAGTTCAACACCTCCGTTCTGACTTCATACACCTCCATTCTATGACTTCACACACCTCCATTCTGTGACTTCACACACCTACATTCTGTGACTTCACACACCTCCATTCTATGACCTCACACACCTCGATTCTCTGATTTCACACACCTCCATTCTATGACTTCACACACCTCCATTCTGTGACTTCACACACCTCCATTCTATGACTTCACACATCTCAATTCTGTGACTTCACCCACCTCCATTTGTGACTTCTCACACTACCATTTTGACTTCACAAACCTCCATTCTGTGACTTCACACACCTCCATTCTGTGACTTCACACACCTCCATTTTGACTTCACACACTTCCCTTCTGTGACTTTGCACACCTCCATTCTGTGACTTCACACACCTCCATTGTTTGACTTCACACACCTCTATTATTTGACTTCACACACCTCCATTCCATTTCTTCACATACCTCCATTCTATGAGTTCACACACCTCCATTCTATGAGTTCACACACCACCATTTTGACTTCACACACCTTCATTCTATGACTTCACACACCTCCATTCTATGACTACACAAACCTCCATGCTGTGACTTCGCACATCTCCATTCTGAGTTCACAAACCTCCATTCGGAGACTTCACACACTTCCATTCTGACTTCACAAAGCTCCATTCTATGACTTCACAAACTTCCATTCTATGACTTCACACACCTCCATTCTGTGATTTCACATACCTCCATTCTGAGTTCACACACCTCCATTCTGTGACTTCACACACTTCCATTCTGTGACTTCACACACCTCCATTCTATGACTTCACACACATACATTTTGGCATCACACACTTCCATTCTGTGACTTCACACACCTCCATTCTCTGACTTCACACACCTCCATTGTTTGACTTCACATACCTCCATTCGGTACTTCACACACCTCCATTCTGATTTCACAAACCTCCATTCTATGACTTCACACACTTCCATTCTATGAGTTCACACACCTCCATTCTGTGACTTCACACACCTCCATACTGAGTTCACACACCTCCATTCTGTGACTTCACACACCTACATTCGGTGACTTCACACACCTCCATTCTGTGACTTCACACACCTCCATTTTGACTTCACACACTTCCATTATGTGACTTCACACACCTCCATTCTGTGACTTCACACACCTCCATTGTTTGACTTCACACACATCCATTCTTTGCCTTCACACACCTCCATTCCATGACTTCACAAACCTCCATTCTATGAGTTCACACATCTCCATTCTATGAGTTCACACAACTCCATTTGGAATTCACACACCTCCATTCTATGACTTCACACACCTTCATTCTTACTTCAGAAACATCCATTCTATGACTTCACACACCTCCCTTCTATGACATCACAAACCTCCATTCTGTGACTTCACACACCTCCATTCTGAGTTCACATACCTCCATTCTGTGATTTCACACACCTCCATTCTGACTTCACACACCTCCATTCTATGACTTCACACACTTCCATTCTATGACTTCACACACCTCCATTCTGTGACTTCACACACCTCCATTCTTTGACTTCACACACCTAGATTCTCTGACTTCACACACCTCCATTCTATGACTTCACATACCTCCATTCTGTGACTTCACGTACCTCCGTTCTATGACTTCACACACCTCCATTCTGTGACTTCACACACCTCTATTCTGAGTTCACACATCTCCATTCTGTGACTTCACACACCTCCATTCTCTGACTTCACACACCTCCATTCTGTGACTTCACACACCTCCATTCTCTGACATCACACACCTCCATTCTGTGACTTCACACACCTCCATTCTGTGACTTCACCTACCTACATTTATGACTTCACACACCACTATTTTGACTTCACACACCTCCATTCTGTGACTTCACATACCTCCATTCTGTGACTTCACACACCTCCATTTTGACTTCACTCACTTCCATTCTGTGACTTCACACACTTCCATACTGTGACTTCCCACACCTCCATTCTATGACTTCACACACCTCCATTCTGAATTCACACACCTGCATTCTGTGACTTCACAAACCTCCGTTCTGTGACTTCACACACCTCCATTTTGACTTCACACACTTCCATTCTGTGACTTCACACACCTCCATTCTGTGACTTCACACACCTCCATTGTTTGACTTCACTCACCTCCATTCTTTGACCTCACACACGTACATTCCATGACTTCGCACACATCTATTCTGAGTTCCCACATCTCCATTCTGTGACTTCACACACCTCCATTCTGTGACTTCACACACCTCCGTTCTATGACCCCACACAGATCGATTCACTGACTTCACAAACCTCCATTCTATGAATTCACACACCTCCATTCTGTGACTTCACACACCTCCATTCTATGACTTCACACACCTCCTATCTGTGACTTCACCCACCTACATTTGTGACTTCACACACCACCATTTTGACTTCACACACCTCCATTCTGTGACTTCACACACCTCCATTCTGTGACTTCACACACCTCCATTTTGACTTCACACACCTCCATTCTGTGACTTCACACACATCCATTGTTTGACTTCACTCACCTCCATTCTTTGACCTCACACACGTCCATTCCATGACTCCACACACCTCCATTCCATGATTTCACACACCTCCATTCTATGAGTTCACACACCACCATTTTGACTTCACACACCTCCATTCTATGACTTCACACACCTCCATTCTATGCCTTCACAAACCTTCCATTCTGTGACTTCACACATCTCCATTCTGAGTTCACACTCCTCCATTCGGTGACTTCACACACCTCCATTCTGACTTCACAATGCTCCATTCTATGAATTCACACACCTCCATTCTGTGACTTCACACACCTCCATTCTATGACTTCACACACCTCAAATATATGACTTCAAACACCTCAATTCTGTTACTTCACACACCTCCATTCTATGACTTCATACCGTGCATTCTGTAGTTCACACAACTCCAGTCTATGACTTCAAACACCTCCATTCTATGACTTCAGATACCTCCATTCTATGACTTCAAACATCAGCATTCTCCGACTTCACACCCCTGCAATTTGACTTCACATACCTCCATTCTATGACTTCACAAACCTCCTTTCTGTGACTTCACACACCTCCATTCTGTGACTTCACAAAACTCCATTCTATGATTTCACACTCCTCCATTCTATGACTTCACACACCTCCATTTTATGACGTCACACACCTCCATTTTGACTTCACACACCTCCATTATGTGCCTTCACACACCTACATTCTATGACTTCACACACCTTCAATCTATGACTTCAAACACTTCCATTCTATGATTTCACATACCTCCATTCTATGAATTCACATACCTCCATTCTGTGACTTCACACACCTCCATTCTGAGTGCACACACCTCCATTCTGTGACTTAACACAGCTCCATTCTGACTTCACACACCTTCATTTCGTGATTTCGCACACCTCCATTCTATGACTTATCACATCCACCATTCTGTGACTTCACACACCTCCATTCTATGAGTTCACACATCTCCATTCAATGAGTTCACACAACTCCATTTGGACTTCACACACCTCCATTCTATGACTTCACACACCTTCATTCTTACTTCAGAAACATCCATTCTATGACTTCACACACCTCCCTTATATGACATCACAAACCTCCATTCTGTGACTTCACACACCTCCATTCTGAGTTCACATACCTCCATTCTGTGATTTCACACACCTCCATTCTGACTTCACACACCTCCATTCTATGACTTCACACACTTCCATTCTATGACTTCACACACCTCCATTCTGTGACTTCACACACCACCATTCTTTGACTTCACACACCTAGATTCTCTGACTTCACACACCTCCATTCTATGACTTCACATACCTCCATTCTGTAACTTCACGCACCTCCGTTCTATGACTTCACACACCTCCATTCTGTGACTTCACACACCTCTATTCTGAGTTCACACACCTCCATTCTGTGACTTCACACACCTCCATTCTCTGACTTCACACAACTCCATTCTGTGACTTCACACACCTCCATTCTGTGACTTCACCTACCTACATTTATGACTTCACACACCACTATTTTGACTTCACACACCTCCATTCGGTGACTTCACATACCTCCATTCTGTGACTTCACACACCTCCATTTTGACTTCACTCACTTCCATTCTGTGACTTCACACACCTCCATTCTGTGACTTCCCACACCTCCATTCTATGACTTCACACACCTCCATTCTGAATTCACACACCTGCATTCTGTGACTTCACAAACCTCCGTTCTGTGACTTCACACACCTCCATTTTGACTTCACACACTTCCATTCTGTGACTTCACACACCTCCATTCTGTGACTTCACACACCTCCATTGTTTGACTTCACTCACCTCCATTCTTTGACCTCACACTCGTACATTCCATGACTTCACACACCTCTATTCTGAGTTCACACACCTCCATTCTGTGACGTCACACACCTCCATTCTGTGACTTCACACACCTCCGTTCTATGACCCCACACAGATCGATTCACTGAATTCACAAACCTCCATTCTATGACTTCACACACCTCCATTCTGTGACTTCACACACCTCCATTCTATGACTTCACACACCTCCTATCTGTGACTTCACCCACCTACATTTGTGACTTCACAGACCACCATTTTCACTTCACACACCTCCATTCTGTGACTTCACACACCTCCATTCTGTGACTTCACACACCTCCATTCTGTGACTTCACACACATCCATTGTTTGACTTCACTCACCTCCATTCTTTGACCTCACACACGTCCATTCCATGACTCCACACACCTCCATTCCATGATTTCACACACCTCCATTCTATGAGTTCACACACCACCATTTTGACTTCACACACCTCCATTCTATGACTTCACACACCTCCATTCTATGCCTTCACAACCTCCATTCTGTGACTTCACACATCTCCATTCTTAGTTCACACTCCTCCATTCGGTGACTTCACACACCTCCACTCTGACTTCACAATGCTCCATTCTATGACTTCACACACTTCCATTCTATGACTTCACACACCTCCATTCTGTGACTTCACACACCTCCATTGTGAGTTCACACACCTCCATTCTGTGACTTCACACACTTCCATTCTGTGACTACACAAACCTCCATTCTATGACTTCACACTCCTCCATTCTATGATTTCACACCTCCATTCTATGACTTCACACATCCATTTTGATTTCACACACCTCCAATATATGACTTCAAACACCTCAATTCTGTTACTTCACACACCTCCATTCTATGACTTCATTCCGTCCATTCTGTAGTTCACACAACTCCAGTCTATGACTTCACACACCTCCATTCTATGACTTCACAATCCTCCATTCTATGACTTCACACACCAGCATTCTCTGACTTCACACCCCTCCAATTTGACTTCACATACCTCCATTCTATGACTTCACAAACCTCCATTCTGTGACTTCACACACCTCCATTCTGTGACTTCACAAAACTCCATTCTATGATTTCACACTCCTCCATTCTATGACTTCACACACCTCCATTTTATGACGTCACACACCTCCATTTTGACTTCACACACCTCCATTATGTGCCTTCACACACCTACATTCTATGACTTCACACACCTTCAATCTATGACTTCAAACACTTCCATTCTATGATTTCACATACCTCCATTCTATGACTTCACATACCTCCATTCTGTGACTTCACACACCTCCATTCTGAGTTCACACACCTCCATTCTGTGACTTAACACAGCTCCATTCTGACTTCACCCACCTTCATTTCATGACTTCGCACACCTCCATTCTATGACTTATCACATCCACCATTCTGTGACTTCACACACCTCCATTCTGAGTTGACACACCTCCATTCTGTGACTTCACAAACCTCTATTGTATGACTTCACACATCTCCATTTTGACTTCACACACCTCCATTCTATGAGTTCAACACCTCCGTTCTGACTTCATACACCTCCATTCTATGACTTCACACACCTCCATTCTGTGACTTCACACACCTACATTCTGTGACTTCACACACCTCCATTCTATGACCTCACACACCTCGATTCCTCTGATTTCACACACCTCCATTCTATGACTTCACACACCTCCATTCTGTGACTTCACACACCTCCATTCTATGACTTCACACATCTCAATTCTGTGACTTCACCCACCTCCATTTGTGACTTCTCACACTACCATTTTGACTTCACACACTCCATTCTGTGACTTCACACACCTCCATTCTGTGACTTCACACACCTCCATTTTGACTTCACACACTTCCCTTCTGTGACTTTGCACACCTCCATTCTGTGACTTCACACACCTCCATTGTTTGACTTCACACACCTCTATTATTTGACTTCACACACCTCCATTCCATTTCTTCACATACCTCCATTCTATGAGTTCACACACCTCCATTCTATGAGTTCACACACCACCATTTTGACTTCACACACCTTCATTCTATGACTTCACACACCTCCATTCTATGACTACACAAACCTCCATGCTGTGACTTCGCACATCTCCATTCTGAGTTCACACACCTCCATTCGGTGACTTCACACACTTCCATTCTGACTTCACAAAGCTCCATTCTATGACTTCACAAACTTCCATTCTATGACTTCACACACCTCCATTCTGTGATTTCACATACCTCCATTCTGAGTTCACACACCTCCATTCTGTGACTTCACACACTTCCATTCTGTGACTTCACACACCTCCATTCTATGACTTCACACACATACATTTTGCATCACACACTTCCATTCTGTGACTTCACACACCTCCATTCTCTGACTTCACACACCTCCATTGTTTGACTTCACAAACCTCCATTCGGTACTTCACACACCTCCATTCTGATTTCACAAACCTCCATTCTATGACTTCACACACTTCCATTCTATGAGTTCACACACCTCCATTCTGTGACTTCACACACCTCCATTCTGAGTTCACACACCTCCATTCTGTGACTTCACACACCTACATTCGGTGACTTCACACACCTCCATTCTGTGACTTCACACACCTCCATTTTGACTTCACACACTTCCATTATGTGACTTCACACACCTCCATTCTGTGACTTCACACACCTCCATTGTTTGACTTCACACACCTCCATTCTTTGCCTTCACACACCTCCATTCCATGACTTCACACACCTCCATTCTATGAGTTCACACATCTCCATTCTATGAGTTCACACAACTCCATTTGGAATTCACACACCTCCATTCTATGACTTCACACACCTTCATTCTTACTTCAGAAACATCCATTCTATGACTTCACACACCTCCCTTCTATGACATCACAAACCTCCATTCTGTGACTTCACACACCTCCATTCTGAGTTCACATACCTCCATTCTGTGATTTCACACACCTCCATTCTGACTTCACACACCTCCATTCTATGACTTCACACACATCCATTCTATGACTTCACACACCTCCATTCTGTGACTTCACACACCTCCATTCTTTGACTTCACACACCTAGATTCTCTGACTTCACACACCTCCATTCTATGACTTCACATACCTCCATTCTGTGACTTCACGTACCTCCGTTCTATGACTTCACACACCTCCATTCTGTGACTTCACACACCTCTATTCTGAGTTCACACATCTCCATTCTGTGACTTCACACACCTCCATTCTCTGACTTCACACACCTCCATTCTGTGACTTCACACACCTCCATTCTCTGACATCACACACCTCCATTATGTGACTTCACACACCTCCATTCTGTGACTTCACCTACCTACATTTATGACTTCACACACCACTATTTTGACTTCACACACCTCCATTCTGTGACTTCACACACCTCCATTCTGTGACTTCACATACCTCCATTCTGTGACTTCACACACCTCCATTTTGACTTCACTCACTTCCATTCTGTGACTTCACACACTTCCATACTGTGACTTCCCACAACTCCATTCTATGACTTCACACACCTCCATTCTGAATTCACACACCTGCATTCTGTGACTTCACAAACCTCCGTTCTGTGACTTCACACACCTCCATTTTGACTTCACACACTTCCATTCTGTGACTTCACACACCTCCATTCTGTGACTTCACACACCTCCATTGTTTGACTTCACTCACCTCCATTCTTTGACCTCACACACGTACATTCCATGACTTCACACACCTCTATTCTGAGTTCCCACACCTCCATTCTGTGACTTCACACACCTCCATTCTGTGACTTCACACACCTCCGTTCTATGACCCCACACAGATCGATTCACTGACTTCACAAACCTCCATTCTATGAATTCACACACCTCCATTCTGTGACTTCACACACCTCCATTCTATGACTTCACACACCTCCTATCTGTGACTTCACCCACCTACATTTGTGACTTCACACACCACCATTTTGACTTCACACACCTCCATTCTGTGACTTCACACACCTCCATTCTGTGACTTCACACACCTCCATTCTGTGACTTCACACACCTCCATTTTGACTTCACACACCTCCATTCTGTGACTTCACACACATCCATTGTTTGACTTCACTCACCTCCATTCTTTGACCTCACACACGTCCATTCCATGACTCCACACACCTCCATTCCATGATTTCACACACCTCCATTCTATGAGTTCACACACCACCATTTTGACTTCACACACCTCCATTCTATGACTTCACACACCTCCATTCTATGCCTTCACAAACCTCCATTCTGTGACTTCACACATCTCCATTCTGAGTTCACACTCCTCCATTCGGTGACTTCACACACCTCCATTCTGACTTCACAATGCTCCATTCTATGACTTCACACACTTCCATTCTATGACTTCACACACCTCCATTCTGTGACTTCAGACACCTCCATTGTGAGTTCACACACCTTCCATTCTGTGACTTCACATACTTCCATTCTGTGACTTCACAAACCTCCATTCTATGACTTCACACACCTCCATTCTATGATTTCACACCTCCATTCTATGACTTCACACATCCATTTTGATTTCACACACCTCCAATATTTGACTTCAAACACCTCAATTCTGTTACTTCACACACCTCCATTCTATGACTTCATACCGTCCATTCTGTAGTTCACACAACTCCAGTCTATGACTTCACACACCTCCATTCTATGACTTCAGATACCTCCATTCTATGACTTCAAACATCAGCATTCTCCGACTTCACACCCCTCCAATTTGACTTCACATACCTCCATTCTATGACTTCACAAACCTCCTTTCTGTGACTTCACCACACCTCCATTCTGTGACTTCACAAAACTCCATTCTATGATTTCACACTCCTCCATTCTATGACTTCACACACCTCCATTTTATGACGTCACACACCTCCATTTTGACTTCACACACCTCCATTATGTGCCTTCACACACCTACATTCTATGACTTCACACACCTTCAATCTATGACTTCAAACACTTCCATTCTATGATTTCACATACCTCCATTCTATGAATTCACATACCTCCATTCTGTGACTTCACACACCTCTATTCTGAGTGCACACACCTCCATTCTGTGACTTAACACAGCTCCATTCTGACTTCACACACCTTCATTTCATGATTTCGCACACCTCCATTCTATGACTTATCACATCCACCATTCTGTGACTTCACACACCTCCATTCTATGAGTTCACACATCTCCATTCTATGAGTTCACACAACTCCATTTGGACTTCACACACCTCCATTCTATGACTTCACACACCTTCATTCTTACTTCAGAAACATCCATTCTATGACTTCACACACCTCCCTTATATGACATCACAAACCTCCATTCTGTGACTTCACACACCTCCATTCTGAGTTCACATACCTCCATTCTGTGACTTCACACACCTCCATTCTGACTTCACACACCTCCATTCTATGACTTCACACACTTCCATTCTATGACTTCACACACCTCCATTCTGTGACTTCACACACCTCCATTCTTTGACTTCACACACCTAGATTCTCTGACTTCACACACCTCCATTCTATGACTTCACATACCTCCATTCTGTGACTTCACGCACCTCCGTTCTATGACTTCACACACCTCCATTCTGTGACTTCACACACCTCTATTCTGAGTTCACACACCTCCATTCTGTGACTTCACACACCTCCATTCTCTGACTTCACACAACTCCATTCTGTGACTTCACACACCTCCATTCTGTGACTTCACCTACCTACATTTATGACTTCACACACCACTATTTTGACTTCACTCACTTCCATTCTGTGACTTCACACACCTCCATTCTGTGACTTCCCACACCTCCATTCTATGACTTCACACACCTCCATTCTGAATTCACACACCTGCATTCTGTGACTTCACAAACCTCCGTTCTGTGACTTCACACACCTCCATTTTGACTTCACACACTTCCATTCTGTGACTTCACACACCTCCATTCTGTGACTTCACACACCTCCATTGTTTGACTTCACTCACCTCCATTCTTTGACCTCACACACGTACATTCCATGACTTCACACACCTCTATTCTGAGTTCACACACCTCCATTCTGTGACTTCACACACCTCCATTCTGTGACTTCACACACCTCCGTTCTATGACCCCACACAGATCGATTCACTGAATTCACAAACCTCCATTCTATGACTTCACACACCTCCATTCTGTGACTTCACACACCTCCATTCTATGACTTCACACACCTCCTATCTGTGACTTCACCCACCTACATTTGTGACTTCACACACCACCATTTTCACTTCACACACCTCCATTCTGTGACTTCACACACCTCCATTCTGTGACTTCACACACCTCCACTCTGTGACTTCACACACATCCATTGTTTGACTTCACTCACCTCCATTCTTTGACCTCACACACGTCCATTCCATGACTCCACACACCTCCATTCCATGATTTCACACACCTCCATTCTATGAGTTCACACACCACCATTTTGACTTCACACACCTCCCATTCTATGACTTCACACACCTCCATTCTATGCCTTCACAACCTCCATTCTGTGACTTCACACATCTCCATTCTTAGTTCACACTCCTCCATTCGGTGACTTCACACACCTCCACTCTGACTTCACAATGCTCCATTCTATGACTTCACACACTTCCATTCTATGACTTCACACACCTCCATTCTGTGACTTCACACACCTCCATTGTGAGTTCACACACCTCCATTCTTTGACTTCACACACTTCAATTCTGTGACTACACAAACCTCCATTCTATGACTTCACACTCCTCCATTCTATGATTTCACACCTCCATTCTATGACTTCACACATCCATTTTGATTTCACACACCTCCAATATATGACTTCAAACACCTCAATTCTGTTACTTCACACACCTCCATTCTATGACTTCATTCCGTCCATTCTGTAGTTCACACAACTCCAGTCTATGACTTCACACACCTCCATTCTATGACTTCACAAACCTCCATTCTA
Source organism: Megascapheus bottae (assembly GCA_024803745.1). Taxonomy (NCBI): domain Eukaryota; kingdom Metazoa; phylum Chordata; class Mammalia; order Rodentia; family Geomyidae; genus Megascapheus; species Megascapheus bottae. Next base: position 123,033 of record JANJXV010001055.1, read on the forward strand.
TGACTTCACACACCAGCATTCTCCGACTTCACACCCCTCCAATTTGACTTCACATACCTCCATTCTATGACTTCACAAACCTCCTTTCTGTGACTTCACACACCTCCATTCTGTGACTTCACAAAACTCCATTCTATGATTTCACACTCCTCCATTCTATGACTTCACACACCTCCATTTTATGACGTCACACACCTCCATTTTGACTTCACACACCTCCATTATGTGCCTTCACACACCTACATTCTATGACTTCACACACCTTCAATCTATGACTTCAAACACTTCCATTCTATGATTTCACATACCTCCATTCTATGACTTCACATACCTCCATTCTGTGACTTCACACACCTCCATTCTGAGTTCACACACCTCCATTCTGTGACTTAACACAGCTCCATTCTGACTTCACCCACCTTCATTTCATGACTTCGCACACCTCCATTCTATGACTTATCACATCCACCATTCTGTGACTTCACACACCTCCATTCTGAGTTGACACACCTCCATTCTGTGACTTCACAAACCTCTATTGTATGACTTCACACATCTCCATTTTGACTTCACACACCTCCATTCTATGAGTTCAACACCTCCGTTCTGACTTCATACACCTCCATTCTATGACTTCACACATCTCCATTCTGTGACTTCACACACCTACATTCTGTGACTTCACACACCTCCATTCTATGACCTCACACACCTCGATTCTCTGATTTCACACACCTCCATTCTATGACTTCACACACCTCCATTCTGTGACTTCACACACCTCCATTCTATGACTTCACACATCTCAATTCTGTGACTTCACCCACCTCCATTTGTGACTTCTCACACTACCATTTTGACTTCACACACCTCCATTCTGTGACTTCACACACCTCCATTCTGTGAGTTCACACACCTCCATTTTGACTTCACACACTTCCCTTCTGTGACTTTGCACACCTCCATTCTGTGACTTCACACACCTCCATTGTTTGACTTCACACACCTCTATTATTTGACTTCACACACCTCCATTCCATTTCTTCACATACCTCCATTCTATGAGTTCACACACCTCCATTCTATGAGTTCACACACCACCATTTTGACTTCACACACCTTCATTCTATGACTTCACACACCTCCATTCTATGACTACACAAACCTCCATGCTGTGACTTCGCACATCTCCATTCTGAGTTCACACACCTCCATTCGGTGACTTCACACACTTCCATTCTGACTTCACAAAGCTCCATTCTATGACTTCACAAACTTCCATTCTATGACTTCACACACCTCCATTCTGTGATTTCACATACCTCCATTCTGAGTTCACACACCTCCATTCTGTGACTTCACACACTTCCATTCTGTGACTTCACACACCTCCATTCTATGACTTCACACACATACATTTTGGCATCACACACTTCCATTCTGTGACTTCACACACCTCCATTCTCTGACTTCACACACCTCCATTGTTTGACTTCACATACCTCCATTCGGTACTTCACACACCTCCATTCTGATTTCACAAACCTCCATTCTATGACTTCACACACTTCCATTCTATGAGTTCACACACCTCCATTCTGTGACTTCACACACCTCCATTCTGAGTTCACACACCTACATTCTGTGACTTCACACACCTACATTCGGTGACTTCACACACCTCCATTCTGTGACTTCACACACCTCCATTTTGACTTCACACACTTCCATTATGTGACTTCACACACCTCCATTCTGTGACTTCACACACCTCCATTGTTTGACTTCACACACCTCCATTCTTTGCCTTCACACACCTCCATTCCATGACTTCACACACCTCCATTCTATGAGTTCACACATCTCCATTCTATGAGTTCACACAACTCCATTTGGACTTCACACACCTCCATTCTATGACTTCACACACCTTCATTCTTACTTCAGAAACATCCATTCTATGACTTCACACACCTCCCTTCTATGACATCACAAACCTCCATTCTGTGACTTCACACACCTCCATTCTGAGTTCACATACCTCCATTCTGTGATTTCACACACCTCCATTCTGACTTCACACACCTCCATTCTATGACTTCACACACTTCCATTCTATGACTTCACACACCTCCATTCTGTGACTTCACACACCTCCATTCTTTGACTTTACACACCTAGATTCTCTGACTTCACACACCTCCATTCTATGACTTCACATACCTCCATTCTGTGACTTCACGTACCTCCGTTCTATGACTTCACACACCTCCATTCTGTGACTTCACACACCTCTATTCTGAGTTCACACATCTCCATTCTGTGACTTCACACACCTCCATTCTCTGACTTCACACACCTCCATTCTGTGACTTCACACACCTCCATTCTGTGACTTCACCTACCTACATTTATGACTTCACACACCACTATTTTGACTTCACACACCTTCATTCTGTGACTTCACACACATCCATTGTTTGACTTCACTCACCTCCATTCTTTGACCCCACACACGTCCATTCCATGACTTCACACACCTCCATTCCATGATTTCACACACCTCCATTCTATGAGTTCACACACCACCATTTTGACTTCACACACCTCCATTCTATGACTTCACACACCTCCATTCTATGCCTTCACAAACCTCCATTCTGTGACTTCACACATCTCCATTCTGAGTTCACACTCCTCCATTCGGTGACTTCACACACCTCCACTCTGACTTCACAATGCTCCATTCTATGACTTCACACACTTCCATTCTATGACTTCACACACCTCCATTCTGTGACTTCACACACCTCCATTGTGAGTTCACACACCTCCATTCTGTGACTTCACACACTTCCATTCTGTGACTTCACAAACCTCCATTCTATGACTTCACACACCTCCATTCTATGATTTCACACCTCCATTCTATGACTTCACACATCCATTTTGATTTCACACACCTCCAATATATGACTTCAAACACCTCAATTCTGTTACTTCACACACCTCCATTCTATGACTTCATACCGTCCATTCTGTAGTTCACACAACTCCAGTCTATGACTTCACACACCTCCATTCTATGACTTCACATACCTCCATTCTATGACTTCACACACCAGCATTCTCCGACTTCACACCCCTCCAATTTGACTTCACATACCTCCATTCTATGACTTCACAAACCTCCTTTCTGTGACTTCACACACCTCCATTCTGTGACTTCACAAAACTCCATTCTATGATTTCACACTCCTCCATTCTATGACTTCACACACCTCCATTTTATGACGTCACACACCTCCATTTTGACTTCACACACCTCCATTATGTGCCTTCACACACCTACATTCTATGACTTCACACACCTTCAATCTATGACTTCAAACACTTCCATTCTATGATTTCACATACCTCCATTCTATGAATTCACATACCTCCATTCTGTGACTTCACACACCTCCATTCTGAGTTCACACACCTCCATTCTGTGACTTAACACAGCTCCATTCTGACTTCACACACCTTCATTTCATGACTTCGCACACCTCCATTCTATGATTTATCACATCCACCATTCTGTGACTTCACACACCTCCATTCTGAGTTGACACACCTCCATTCTGTGACTTCACAAACCTCTATTGTATGACTTCACACATCTCCATTTTGACTTCACACACCTCCATTCTATGAGTTCAACACCTCCGTTCTGACTTCATACACCTCCATTCTATGACTTCACACACCTCCATTCTGACTGCACACAGCTCGATTTTGTGACTTCACAAAACTCCCTTCTATGATTTCACACACCTCCATCTATGACTTCACACACCTCCATTCTTACTACAGAAACATCCATTCTGTGACTTCCCACACCTCCATTCTGACTTAACACACCTCCATTGTATGACTTCACACACCTCCATTCTGACTTCACCCAGCTCCATTCTATGACTTCACACACCTCCATTGTGCGACTTCACACACCTCCATTCCGTGACTTCACGCAACTTCATTCGATGACTTCACACACCTCCATTTTGACTTCACACACTTCCCTTATGTGACTTAACACACCTCCATTCTGTGACTTCACACACCTCCATTGTTTGACTTCACACACCTCTATTCTTTGACTTCACACACCTCCATTCCATGACTTCACATACCTCCATTCTATGAGTTCACACACCTCCATTCTATGACTTCACAAACCTCCATTCTCTGACTTCACACATCTCCATTCTGAGTTCACACACCTCCATTCGGTGACTTCACACACCTCCATTCTGACTTCACAAACCTCCATTCTATGACTTCACACACTTCCATTCTATGACTTCACACACCTCCATTCTGTGACTTCTCACACCTCCATTCTCAGTTCACACACCTCCATTCTTTGAATTCACACATCTCCATTCTGTGACTTCACAATCTCCATGCTATGACTTCACACACATCCATTTTGGCATCACACACTTCCATTCTGTGACTTCACACACCTCCATTCTCTGACTTCACACACCTCCATTGTTTGACTTCACATACCTCCATTCTTGGACTTCACACACCTCCATTCTGTGACTTCACACACCTCCATTGTTTGAGTTCACACACCTCCATTCTTGGGCTTCACACACCTCCATTCCATGACTTCACACACCTCCATTCTATGAGTTCACACATCTCCATTCTATGAGTTCACACACTTCCATTTGGACTTCACACACCTCAATTCTATGACTTCACACACCTTCATTCTTACTTCACAAACATCCATTCTATGACTTCACACACTTCCATTCTATGACTTCACACACCTCCATTCTGTGACTTCACACACCTCCATTCTGTGACTTCACACACCTATATTTTTAACTTCAGAAACATCCATTCTATGACTTCACACACCTCCCTTCTATGACATCACAAACCTCGGTTCTGTGACTTCACACACCTCCATTCTGAGTTCACACACCTCCATTTTGTGACTTCACACACCTTCTTTCTGACTTCACACACCTCTGTTCTATGACTTCACACACCTCGATTCTCTGACTTCACAAACCTCCATTCTATGTCTTCACACACCTCCATTCGGTGACTTCACACACCTCCATTCTTGGACTTCACACACCTCCATTCTGTGACTTCACACACCTCCATTGTTTGAGTTCACACACCTCCATTCTTGGACTTCACACACCTCCATTCCATGACTTCACACACCTCCATTCTATGAGTTCACACATCTCCATTCTATGAGTTCACACACTTCCATTTGGACTTCACACACCTCAATTCTATGACTTCACACACCTTCATTCTTACTTCACAAACATCCATTCTATGACTTCACACACTTCCATTCTATGACTTCACACACCTCCATTCTGAGTTCACACACCTCCATTCTTTGAATTCACACATCTCCATTCTGTGACTTCACAATCTCCATGCTATGACTTCACACACGTCCATTCTCTGACTTCACACACCTCCATTGTTTGAGTTCACACACCTCCATTCTTGGACTTCACACACCTCCGTTCTATGACTTCACACACCTCCATTCTGTGACTTTACACACCTCCGTTCTATGACTTCACACACCTCCATTCTGTGATTTCACACACCTCCATTCTGTGTCTTCATCCATCTACATTCTGTGACTTCACACACCTCCATTCTATGACCTCACACACCTCGATTCTCTGATTTCACACACCTCCATTCTATGACTTCACACACCTCCATTCTGTGACTTCACACACCTCCATTCTATGACTTCACACACCTCCATACTGTGACTTCACCCACCTCCATTTGTGACTTCACACACTACCATTTTGACTTCACACACCTCCATTCTGTGACTTCACACACCTCCATTCTGTGACTTCACACACCTCCATTTTGACTTCACACACTTCCCTTCTGTGACTTTACACACCTCCATTTGTGACTTCACACACCTCCATTGTTTGACTTCACACACCTCTATTCTTTGACTTCACAAACCTCCATTCCATTTCTTCACATACCTCCATTCTATGAGTTCACACACCTCCATTCTATGAGATCACACACCACCATTTTGACTTCACACACCTTCATTCTATGAGTTCACACACACCTCCATTCTATGACTTCACAAACCTCCATGCTGTGACTTCGCACATCTCCATTCTGAGTTCACACACCTCCATTCGTTGACTTAACACACTTCCATTCTGACTTCACAAACCTCCATTCTATGAATTCACAAACTTCCATTCTATGACTTCACACACCTCCATTCTGTCACTTCACACACCTCCATTCTGAGTTCACACACCTCCATTCTGTGACTTCACACACTTCCATTCTGTGACTTCACATACCTCCATTCTGTGACTTCACACACCTCCATTCGGTGACTTCACACACCTCCCTTCTGTGACTTCACACACCTCCATTTTGACTTCACACAGTTCCATTATGTGACTTCACACACCTCCATTCTGTGACTTCACACACCTCCCTCCATTGTTTGACTTCACACACCTCCCTTCTTTGACTTCACACACCTCCATTCCATGACTTCACACACCTCCGTTCTATGAGTTCACACAACTCCATTTGGACTTCACACACCTCCATTCTATGACTTCACACACCTTCATTCTTACTTCAGAAACATCAATTCTATGACTTCACACACCTCCCTTCTATGACATCACAAACCTCCATTCTATGACTTCACACACCTCCCTTCTATGACATCACAAACCTCCATTCTGTGACTTCACACACCTCCATTCTGACTTCACACACCTTCATTCTATGACTTCACACACGTCCATTCTATGACTTCACACACGTCCATTCTGTGACTTCACACACCTCCGTTCTGTGACTTCACCTACCTACATTTGTGACTTCACACACCACCATTTTGACTTCACACCCCTCCATTCTGTGACTTCACACACCTCCATTCTATGACTTCACACACTTCCATTCTATGACTTCACATACCTCTATTCTGTGACTTCACACACCTAGATTCACTGACTTCACACACCTCCATTCTATGACTTCACACACCTTCATTCTTACTTCAGAAACATCCATTCTTTGACTTCACACACCTCCCTTCTATGGCATCACAAACCTCGGTTCTCTGACTTCACACACCTCCATTCTGACTTCACACACCTACATTCTATGACTTCACACACTTGCATTCTATGACTTCACACAACTCCATTCTGTGACTTCACACACCTCCATTCTATGACTTCACACACCTCCATATTGTGACTTCACCACCTCCATTTGTGACCTCACACACTACCATTTTGACTTCACACACCTCCATTCTGTGACTTCACACACCTCCATTCTATGACTTCACACACCTCCATTCTGAGTTCACACACCTCCATTCTGTGACTTCACACACTTCCGTTCTATGACTTCACACACCTCGATTCTCTGACTTCACAAACCTCCATTCTATGACTTCACACACCTCCATTCTGTGACTTCCCACACCTCCATTCTATGACTTCACAACCTCCATTCTGTGACTTCACCCACCTACATTTTTGACTTCACACACCAATATTTTTACTTCACACACCTCCATTCTGTGACTTCACACACCTCCATTCTGTGACTTCACAAACTTCCATTCTGAGTTCACACACCTCCATTCTGTGACTTCACACACTTCCATTCTGTGACTTCATACACCGCCATTCTCTGACTTCACACACCTCCATTGTTTGACTTCACATACCTCCATTCTTTGACTTCACACACCTCCATTCATTACTTCACACACCTCCATTCTGATTTCACAAACCTCCATTCTATGACTGCACACACTTCCATTCTATGTGTTCACACACCTCCATTCTGTGACTTCACACACCTCCATTCTGAGTTCACACACCTCCATTCTGTTACTTCACACACCTACATTCGGTAACTTCACACACCTCCATTCTGTGACTTCACACACCACCATTTTGACTTCACACACTTCCATTATGTGACTTCACACACCTCCATTCTGTCACTTCACACACCTCCCTCAATTGTTTGACTTCACACACCTCCATTCTTTGACTTCACACACCTCCATTCCATGACTTCATACACCTCCATTTTATGAGTTCACACAACTCCATTTGGACTTCACACACCTCCATTCTATGACTTCACACAGCTTCATTCTTACTTCAGAAACATCCATTCTATGACTTCACACACCTCCCTTCTATGACATCACAAACCTCCAATCTATGACTTCACACACCTCCATATTGTGACTTCACCCACCTCCATTTGTGACCTCACACAATACCATTTTGGCTTCACACACCTCCATTCTGTGACTTCACACACCTCCATTCTGAGCTCACACACCTCCATTCTGTGACTTCATGCACCTCCATTCTGTGACTTCACACACTTCCGTTCTATGACTTCACACACCTCGATTCTCTGACTTCACAAACCTCCATTCTATGACTTCACACACCTCCATTCTATGACTTCACAACCTCCATTCTGTGACTTCACCCACCTACATTTGTGACTTCACACACCACCATTTTTACTTCACACACCTCCATTCTGTGACTTCACACACCTCCATTCTGTGACTTCACACACCTCCATTTTGACTTCACACACTTCCATTCTGTGACTTCACACACCTCCATTCTATGACTTCGCACACCTCCATTTTGACTTCACACACCTCCATTCTCTGACTTCACACACCTCCATTCTGTGACTTCACACACCTCCATTCGATGACTTCACACACCTCCTTTCTTTGACTTCACGCACCTCCGTTCTGTGACTTCACACACCTACGTTCAGTGATTTCACACACCTCCATTCTGTGACTTCACACACCTCCATTTTGACATCACACACTTCCATTCTGTGACTTTACACACCTCCATTCTGTGACTTCACACACCTCCATTGTTTGACTTCACACACCTCCTTTCTTGGACTTCACACACCTCCATTCCATGACATCACACACCTCCATTCTATGAGTTCACACATCTCTATTCTGTCAGTACACACACCTACATTTTTACATCACACACTTCCATTCTATGACTTCGGACACCTCAATTCTGACTTCACACACCTCCATTCTGTGACTTCACACATTCCATTCCGTGAATTCGCACACTCGATTCTCTGACTTCACACACCTCCATTCTATGACTTCACACACCTCCATTCTGTGACTTCACACACCTCCGTTTTATGACTTCACACACCTCCATTCTGTGACTTTACACACCTCCGTTCTATGACTTCACACACCTCCATTCTGTGACTTCACACACCTCCATACTATGACTTCACACACCTCCATATTGTGACTTCACCCACCTCCATTTGTGACCTCACACACTACCATTTTGACTTCACACACCTCCATTCTGTGACTTCACACACCTCCATTCTGTGACTTCACACAGCTCCATTTTGACTTCACACACTTCCCTTCTGTGACTTCACACACCTCCATTCTGTGACTTCACACACCTCCACTGTTTGACTTCTCACACCTCTATTCTTTGACTTCACACATCTCCATTCCATGACTTCACACACCTCCATTCTATGAGTTCACACACCTACATTCTATGAGTTCACACACCACCATTTTGACTTCACACACCTCCATTCTATGACTTCCCACACCTCCATTCTATGCCTTCACAAACCTCCATTCTGTGACTTCACACATCTCCATTCTGAGTTCACACACCTCCATTCGGTGACTTCACACACCTCCATTCTGACTTCACAAACCTCCATTCTATGACTTCACAAACTTCCATTCTATGACTTCACACACCTCCATTCTGTGACTTCACACACCTCCATTCTGAGTTCACACACCTCCATTCTGTGACTTCACACACCTCCATTCTGTGACTTCACACACCTCCATTCTATGACTTCACACACATCCATTTTGGCATCACACACTTCCATTATGTGACATCACACACCTCCATTCTATGACTTCACACACCTCCATTGTTTGACTTCACATACCTCCATTCTTGGACTTCACACACCTCCATTCGGTGACTTCACACACCTCCATTCTGATTTCACAAAGCTCCAATCTATGACTTCACACACTTCCATTCTATGACTACACACACCTCCATTCTGTGACTTCACACACCTACATTCTGAGTTCACACAACTCCATTCTGTGACTTCACACACCTACATTCGGTGACTTCACACACCTCCATTCTGTGACTTCAGACACCTCCATTTTGACATCACACACTTCCATTATGTGACTTCACACACCTCCATTCTGTGACTTCACACACCTCCATTGTATAACTTCACACATCTACATTCTTGGACTTCACACACCTCCAATCCATGACGTCACACACCTCCATTCTATGAGTTCACACATCTCCATTCTATGAGTTCACACACCTCCAATTGGACTTCACACACCTCCATTATATGACTTCACACACCTTGATTCTTACTTCAGAAACATCCATTCTATGACTTCACACACCTCCCTTCTATGACATAACAAACCTCCATTCTGTGACTTCACACACCTCCATTATGAGTTCACACACTTCCATTCTTTGACTTCACACACCTCCATTCTGACTACACACACCTACATTCTATGACTTCACACACTTCCATTCTATGACTTCACACACCTCCATTCTGTGACTTCACACACCTCCATTCTGTGACTTCACACACCTCCGTTCTGTGACTTCACACACCTACATTCAGTGACTTCACACACCTCCATTCTGTGACTTCACACACCTTCATTTTGACATCACACACTTCCATTCTGTGACTTCACACAACTCCATTCTGTGACTTCACACACCTACATTGTTTGATTTCACACACCTCCTTTCTTGGACTTCACACACATCAATTCCATGACATCACACACCTCCATTCTATGAGTTCACACATCTCTATTCTATCAGTTCACACACCTCCATTTTGACATCACACACTTCCATTCTATGACTTCGCACACCTCCATTCTGACTTCACACACCTCCATTCTGTGACGTCACACAGCTCCATTCCGTGAATTCACACACCTCGATTCTCGACTTGACACACCTACATTCTGTGACTTCACACACCTCCGTTCTATGACTTGACACACCTCCATTCTGTGACTTTATACACCTCCGTTCTATGACTTCACACACCTCCATTCTGTGACTTCACACACCTCCATTCTATGACTTCAAACACCTCCATATTTTGACCTCACCCACCTCCATTTGTGACCTCACACACTACCATTTTGACTTCACAAACCTCCATTCTGTGACTTCACAAACGTCCATTCTGTGACTTCACACACCTCCATTTTGACTTCACACACTTCCCTTCTGTGACTTCACACACCTCCATTCTGTGACTTCACACACCTGCATTGTTTGACTTCACACACCTCTATTCTTTGACTTCACACACCTCCATTCCATGACTTCACATACCTCCATTCTAGGAGTTCACACACCTCCATTCTATGAGTTCACACACCACCATTTTGACTTCACACACCTCCATTCTATGACTTCACACACTTCCATTCCATGACTTCACAAACCTCCATTCTGTGACTTCACACACCTACATTCTGAGTTCACACACCTCCATTCGGTGACTTCACACAACTACATTCTGAGTTCACACACCTCCATTCTGTGACTTCACACACCTACATTCGGTGACTTCACACACATCCATTCTGTGACTTCACACACCTCCATTGTTTGACTTCACACAACTCCATCCTTGGACTTCACACACGTCCATTCCATGACTTCACACAACTCCATTCTATGACTTCACACACTTCCATTCTATGACTTCACAAACCTCCATTCTGTGACTTCACACACCTACATTCTGAGTTCACACACCTCCATTCGGTGACTTCACACAACTACATTCTGAGTTCACACACCTCCATTCTGTGACTTCACACACCTACATTCGGTGACTTCACACACATCCATTCTGTGACTTCACACACCTCCATTGTTTGACTTCACACAACTCCATTCTTGGACTTCACACACCTCCATTCCATGACTTCACACACCTTCATTCTTACTTCAGAAACATCCATTCTTTGACTTCACACACCTCCCTTCTATGGCATCACAAACCTCCGTTCTGTGACTTCACACACCTCCATTCTGAGTTCACACACCTCCATTCTCTGACTTCAGTCACCTCCATTCTGACTTCACACACCTCCATTCTGTGACGTCACACAGCCCCATTCCGTGAATTCACACACCTCGATTCTCGACTTGACACACCTACATTCTGTGACTTTACACACCTCCATTCTGTGACTTCACACACCTCCGTTCTATGACTTGACACACCTCCATTCTGTGACTTTATACACCTCCGTTCTATGACTTCACACACCTCCATTCTGTGACTTCACACACCTCCATTCTATGACTTCACATACCTCCATATTTTGACCTCACCCACCTCCATTTGTGACCTCACACACTACCATTTTGACTTCACAAACCTCCATTCTGTGACTTCACAAACGTCCATTCTGTGACTTCACACACCTCCATTTTGACTTCACACACTTCCCTTCTGTGACTTCACACACCTCCATTCTGTGACTTCACACACCTGCATTGTTTGACTTCACACACCTCTATTCTTTGACTTCACACACCTCCATTCCATGACTTCACATACCTCCATTCTAGGAGTTCACACACCTCCATTCTATGAGTTCACACACCACCATTTTGACTTCACACACCTCCATTCTATGACTTCACACACTTCCATTCCATGACTTCACAAACCTCCATTCTGTGACTTCACACACCTACATTCTGAGTTCACACACCTCCATTCGGTGACTTCACACAACTACATTCTGAGTTCACACACCTCCATTCTGTGACTTCACACACCTACATTCGGTGACTTCACACACATCCATTCTGTGACTTCACACACCTCCATTCCATGACTTCACATACCTCCATTCTAGTAGTTCACACACCTCCATTCTATGAGTTCACACACCACCATTTTGACTTCACACACCTCCATTCTATGACTTCACACACTTCCATTCCATGACTTCACAAACCTCCATTCTGTGACTTCACACACCTACATTCTGAGTTCACACACCTCCATTTGGTGACTTCACACAACTACATTCTGAGTTCACACACCTCCATTCTGTGACTTCACACACCTACATTCGGTGACTTCACACACATCCATTCTGTGACTTCACACACCTCCATTGTTTGACTTCACACAACTCCATTCTTGGACTTCACACACCTCCATTCCATGACTTCACACACCTTCATTCTTACTTCAGAAACATCCATTCTTTGACTTCACACACCTCCCTTCTATGGCATCACAAACCTCCGTTCTGTGACTTCACACACCTCCATTCTGAGTTCACACACCTCCATTCTCTGACTTCAGTCACCTCCATTCTGACTTCACACACCTCCATTCTGTGACGTCACACAGCTCCATTCCGTGAATTCACACACCTCGATTCTCGACTTGACACACCTACATTCTGTGACTTTACACACCTCCATTCTGTGACTTCACACACCTCCGTTCTATGACTTGACACACCTCCATTCTGTGACTTTATACACCTCCGTTCTATGACTTCACACACCTCCATTCTGTGACTTCACACACCTCCATTCTATGACTTCACACACCTCCATATTTTGACCTCACCCACCTCCATTTGTGACCTCACACACTACCATTTTGACTTCACAAACCTCCATTCTGTGACTTCACAAACGTCCATTCTGTGACTTCACACACCTCCATTTTGACTTCACACACTTCCCTTCTGTGACTTCACACACCTCCATTCTGTGACTTCACACACCTGCATTGTTTGACTTCACACACCTCTATTCTTTGACTTCACACACCTCCATTCCATGACTTCACATACCTCCATTCTAGGAGTTCACACACCTCCATTCTATGAGTTCACACACCACCATTTTGACTTCACACACCTCCATTCTATGACTTCACACACTTCCCACCATGACTTCACAAACCTACATTCTGTGACTTCACACACCTACATTCTGAGTTCACACACCTCCATTCGGTGACTTCACACAACTACATTCTGAGTTCACACACCTCCATTCTGTGACTTCACACACCTACATTCGGTGACTTCACACACATCCATTCTGTGACTTCACACACCTCCATTGTTTGACTTCACACAACTCCATCCTTGGACTTCACAAACGTCCATTCCATGACTTCACACACCTCCATTCTATGACTTCACACACTTCCATTCTATGACTTCACAAACCTCCATTCTGTGACTTCACACACCTACATTCTGAGTTCACACACCTCCATTCGGTGACTTCACACAACTACATTCTGAGTTCACACACCTCCATTCTGTGACTTCACACACCTACATTCGGTGACTTCACACACATCCATTCTGTGACTTCACACACCTCCATTGTTTGACTTCACACAACTCCATCCTTGGACTTCACACACCTCCATTCCATGACTTCACACACCTTCATTCTTACTTCAGAAACATCCATTCTTTGACTTCACACACCTCCCTTCTATGGCATCACAAACCTCCGTTCTGTGACTTCACACACCTCCATTCTGAGTTCACACACCTCCATTCTCTGACTTCAGTCACCTCCATTCTGACTTCACACACCTCCATTCTATGACTTCACACACTTCCATTCTATGACTTCACACACCTGCATTCTGTGACTTCACACACCTCCATTCTGTGACTTCACCCACCTAGATTCTCTGACTTCACACACCTCCATTCTATGACTTCACACACCTCCATTCTGTGACTTCACTCACCTCCGTTCTATGACTTCACAAACCTCCATTATGTGACTTCAGACACCTCCATTCTGAGTTCACACACCTCCATTCTGTGACTTCACACACCTCCATTCTGTAACTTCACACACCTCCGTTCTATGACTTCACACACCTCGATTCTCTGACTTCACAAACCTACATTCTATGACTTCACACACCTCCATTCGGTGACTTCACCCACCTACATTTGTGACTTCACACACCACCATTTTGAGTTCACACACCTCCATTCTGTGACTTCTCACACCTTCATTCTGTGAATTCACACACCTCTAATCCTTGACTTCACACAACTCCATTCGATGACTTCACACACCTCCATTCTTTGACTTCAAAC
The DNA here is from genome assembly GCA_024803745.1 of Megascapheus bottae. Classification (NCBI taxonomy): domain Eukaryota; kingdom Metazoa; phylum Chordata; class Mammalia; order Rodentia; family Geomyidae; genus Megascapheus; species Megascapheus bottae. The sequence goes on from JANJXV010001055.1 coordinate 138,397, forward strand.
ACCTCCGTTCTGTGACTTCACACACCTACATTCGGTGACTTCACATACCTCCATTCTTTGACTTCAAACACCTCCGTTCTGTGACTTCACACACCTACATTCGGTGACTTCACACACCTCCATTCTGTGACTTCACACACCTACATTGTTTGACTTCACACTCCTCCTTTCTTGGATTTCACACACCTCCATTCCATGACATCACACACCTCCATTCTATGAGTTCACACATGTCTATTCTATCAGTCCACACACCACCATTTTGACATCACACACTTCCATTCTATGACTTCGCACACCTCCATTCTGTGACTTCACACAAGTCCATTCTGTAACTTCACACACCTCCATTGAGACTTCACACACCTCCATTCTGAGTTGACACACTTCCATTCTGTGACTTCACACACCTCCATTTTGACTTCAGACCCTTCCCTTCTGTGACTTTACACACCTCCATTCTGTGAATTCACACACCTCCATTGTTTGACTTCACACACCTCTATTCTTTGAATTCACACACCTCCATTCCATTTCTTCACATACCTCCATTCTATGAGTTCACACAACTCCATTCTATGAGTTCACACATCACCATTTTGACTTGACACACCTTCATTATATGACTTCACACACCTCCATTCTATGACTTCACAAACCTCCCTTCTGTGACTTCACACATCTCCATTCTGAGTTCACACACCTCCATTCGGTGACTTCACACACCTACATTCTGACTTCACAAACCACCATTCTATGACTTCACACACCTCAATTCTATGAGTTCACACACCTCCATTCTGTGACTTCACACACCTCCATTCTGAGTTCACACACCTCCATTCTGTGACTTCACACACCTACATTCGGTGACTTCACACACCTCCATCCTGTGACTTCACACACCTCCATTTTGACTTCACACACTTCCATTATGTGACTTTCCACACCTCCATTCTGTGACTTCACACACCTCCATTGTTTGACTTCACACACCTCCATTCTATGACTTCACACACTTCCATTCCATGACTTCACAAACCTCCATTCTGTGACTTCACACACCTACATTCTGAGTTCACACACCTCCATTCGGTGACTTCACACAACTACATTCTGAGTTCACACACCTCCATTCTGTGACTTCACACACCTACATTCGGTGACTTCACACACATCCATTCTGTGACTTCACACACCTCCATTGTTTGACTTCACACAACTCCATCCTTGGACTTCACACACGTCCATTCCATGACTTCACACAACTCCATTCTATGACTTCACACACTTCCATTCTATGACTTCACAAACCTACATTCTGTGACTTCACACACCTACATTCTGAGTTCACACACCTCCATTCGGTGACTTCACACAACTACATTCTGAGTTCACACACCTCCATTCTGTGACTTCACACACCTACATTCGGTGACTTCACACACATCCATTCTGTGACTTCACACACCTCCATTGTTTGACTTCACACAACTCCATCCTTGGACTTCACACACGTCCATTCCATGACTTCACACAACTCCATTCTATGACTTCACACACTTCCATTCTATGACTTCACAAACCTCCATTCTGTGACTTCACACACCTACATTCTGAGTTCACACACCTCCATTTGGTGACTTCACACAACTACATTCTGAGTTCACACACCTCCATTCTGTGACTTCACACACCTACATTCGGTGACTTCACACACATCCATTCTGTGACTTCACACACCTCCATTGTTTGACTTCACACAACTCCATTCTTGGACTTCACACACCTCCATTCCATGACTTCACACACCTTCATTCTTACTTCAGAAACATCCATTCTTTGACTTCACACACCTCCCTTCTATGGCATCACAAACCTCCGTTCTGTGACTTCACACACCTCCATTCTGAGTTCACACACCTCCATTCTCTGACTTCAGTCACCTCCATTCTGACTTCACACACCTCCATTCTGTGACGTCACACAGCTCCATTCCGTGAATTCACACACCTCGATTCTCGACTTGACACACCTACATTCTGTGACTTTACACACCTCCATTCTGTGACTTCACACACCTCCGTTCTATGACTTGACACACCTCCATTCTGTGACTTTATACACCTCCGTTCTATGACTTCACACACCTCCATTCTGTGACTTCACACACCTCCATTCTATGACTTCACACACCTCCATATTTTGACCTCACCCACCTCCATTTGTGACCTCACACACTACCATTTTGACTTCACAAACCTCCATTCTGTGACTTCACAAACGTCCATTCTGTGACTTCACACACCTCCATTTTGACTTCACACACTTCCCTTCTGTGACTTCACACACCTCCATTCTGTGACTTCACACACCTGCATTGTTTGACTTCACACACCTCTATTCTTTGACTTCACACACCTCCATTCCATGACTTCACATACCTCCATTCTAGGAGTTCACACACCTCCATTCTATGAGTTCACACACCACCATTTTGACTTCACACACCTCCATTCTATGACTTCACACACTTCCCACCATGACTTCACAAACCTACATTCTGTGACTTCACACACCTACATTCTGAGTTCACACACCTCCATTCGGTGACTTCACACAACTACATTCTGAGTTCACACACCTCCATTCTGTGACTTCACACACCTACATTCGGTGACTTCACACACATCCATTCTGTGACTTCACACACCTCCATTGTTTGACTTCACACAACTCCATCCTTGGACTTCACAAACGTCCATTCCATGACTTCACACACCTCCATTCTATGACTTCACACACTTCCATTCTATGACTTCACAAACCTCCATTCTGTGACTTCACACACCTACATTCTGAGTTCACACACCTCCATTCGGTGACTTCACACAACTACATTCTGAGTTCACACACCTCCATTCTGTGACTTCACACACCTACATTCGGTGACTTCACACACATCCATTCTGTGACTTCACACACCTCCATTGTTTGACTTCACACAACTCCATCCTTGGACTTCACACACCTCCATTCCATGACTTCACACACCTTCATTCTTACTTCAGAAACATCCATTCTTTGACTTCACACACCTCCCTTCTATGGCATCACAAACCTCCGTTCTGTGACTTCACACACCTCCATTCTGAGTTCACACACCTCCATTCTCTGACTTCAGTCACCTCCATTCTGACTTCACACACCTCCATTCTATGACTTCACACACTTCCATTCTATGACTTCACACACCTGCATTCTGTGACTTCACACACCTCCATTCTGTGACTTCACCCACCTAGATTCTCTGACTTCACACACCTCCATTCTATGACTTCACACACCTCCATTCTGTGACTTCACTCACCTCCGTTCTATGACTTCACAAACCTCCATTATGTGACTTCAGACACCTCCATTCTGAGTTCACACACCTCCATTCTGTGACTTCACACACCTCCATTCTGTAACTTCACACACCTCCGTTCTATGACTTCACACACCTCGATTCTCTGACTTCACAAACCTACATTCTATGACTTCACACACCTCCATTCGGTGACTTCACCCACCTACATTTGTGACTTCACACACCACCATTTTGAGTTCACACACCTCCATTCTGTGACTTCTCACACCTTCATTCTGTGAATTCACACACCTCTAATCCTTGACTTCACACAACTCCATTCGATGACTTCACACACCTCCATTCTTTGACTTCAAACACCTCCGTTCTGTGACTTCACACACCTACATTCGGTGACTTCACATACCTCCATTCTTTGACTTCAAACACCTCCGTTCTGTGACTTCACACACCTACATTCGGTGACTTCACACACCTCCATTCTGTGACTTCACACACCTACATTGTTTGACTTCACACTCCTCCTTTCTTGGATTTCACACACCTCCATTCCATGACATCACACACCTCCATTCTATGAGTTCACACATGTCTATTCTATCAGTCCACACACCACCATTTTGACATCACACACTTCCATTCTATGACTTCGCACACCTCCATTCTGTGACTTCACACAAGTCCATTCTGTAACTTCACACACCTCCATTGAGACTTCACACACCTCCATTCTGAGTTGACACACTTCCATTCTGTGACTTCACACACCTCCATTTTGACTTCAGACCCTTCCCTTCTGTGACTTTACACACCTCCATTCTGTGAATTCACACACCTCCATTGTTTGACTTCACACACCTCTATTCTTTGAATTCACACACCTCCATTCCATTTCTTCACATACCTCCATTCTATGAGTTCACACAACTCCATTCTATGAGTTCACACATCACCATTTTGACTTGACACACCTTCATTATATGACTTCACACACCTCCATTCTATGACTTCACAAACCTCCCTTCTGTGACTTCACACATCTCCATTCTGAGTTCACACACCTCCATTCGGTGACTTCACACACCTACATTCTGACTTCACAAACCACCATTCTATGACTTCACACACCTCAATTCTATGAGTTCACACACCTCCATTCTGTGACTTCACACACCTCCATTCTGAGTTCACACACCTCCATTCTGTGACTTCACACACCTACATTCGGTGACTTCACACACCTCCATCCTGTGACTTCACACACCTCCATTTTGACTTCACACACTTCCATTATGTGACTTTCCACACCTCCATTCTGTGACTTCACACACCTCCATTGTTTGACTTCACACACCTCCATTCTTGGACTTCACACACCTCCATTCCATGACTTCACACACCTCCATTCTATGAGTTCACACATCTCCATTCTATGAGTTCACACAACTCCATTTGGACTTCACACACCTCCATTCTATGACTTCACACACCTTCATTCTTACTTCAGAAACATCCATTCTATGACTTCACACACCTCCCTTCTATGACATCACAAACCTCCATTCTGTGACTTGACACACCTCCATTCTGAGTTCACATACCTCCATTCTGTGACTTCACACACCTCCATTCTCACTTCACACACCTCCATTCTACGACTTCACACACTTCCATTCTATGACTTCACACACCTCCATTCTGTGACTTCACATACCTCCGTTCTGTGACTTCACACACCTAGATTCTCTGACTTCACACACCTCCATTCTATGACTTCACATAACTCCATTCTGTGACTTCACACACCTGCGTTCTATGACTTCACACACCTCCATTCTGTGACTTCACACACCACTATTCTGAGTTCACACACCTCCATTCTGTGACTCACACACCTCCATTCTGTGACTTCACACACCTCCATTCTATGACTTCACACACCTCCATTCTGTGACTTCACACACCTCCATTCTATGACTTCACACACCTCCATATTGTGACTTCACCCACCTCCATTTGTAACATCACACACTACCATTTTGACTTCACAAACCCCCATTCTGTGACTTCACAAACCTCCATTCTGTGACTTCACACACCTCCATTTTGACTTCACACTCTTCCCTTCTGTGACTTCACACACCTCCATTCTGTGACTTCACACACCTCCATTGTTTGACTTCACACACCTCTATTCTTTGACTTCACACACCTCCATTCCATGACTTCACACACATCCATTCTATGAGTTAACACATCTCCATTCTATGAGTTCACACACCACCATTTTGACTTCACACACCTCCATTCTATGAATTCACACACCTCCATTCTATGCCTTCACAAACTTCCATTCTGTGACTTCACACATCTCCATTCTGAGTTCTCACACCTCCATTCGGTGACTTCACACACCTCTATTCTGACTTCACAAACCTCCATTCAATGACTTCACAAACTTCCATTCTATGACTTCACACACCTCCATTCTGTGACTTCACACACATCCATTCTGAGTTCACACACCTCCATTCTGTGACTTCACACACCTCCATTCTGTGACTTCACACACCTCCATTCTATGACTTCACACACATCCATTTTGTCATCACACACTTCCATTCTGTGACTTCACACACCTCCATTCTATGACTTCACACACCTCCATTGTTTGACTTTACATACCTCCATTCTTGGACTTCACACACTTCCATTCGGTGACTTCACACACCTCCATTCTGATTTCACAAAGTTCAAATCTATGACTTCACACACTTCCATTCTATAACTTCACACACCTCCATTCTGTGACTTCACACACCTACATTCTGATTTCACACACCTCCATTCTGTGACTTCACACACCTACATTCGGTGACTTCACACACCTCCATTCTGTGACTTCACACACCTCCATTTTGACATCACACACTTCCATTATGTGACTTCACACACCTCCATTCTGTGACTTCACACACCTCCATTGTTTGACTTCACACATCTCCATTCTTGGACTTCACACACCTCCATTCCATGACTTCACACACCTCCATTCTATGAGTTCACACATCTCCATTCTATGAGTTCACACACCTCCAATTGGACTTTACACACCTCCATTCTATGACTTCACACACCTTCATTCTTACTTCAGAAACATCCATTCTATGACTTCACACACCTCCCTTCTATGACATAAGGAACCTCTATTCTGTGACTTCACACACCTCCATTCTGAATTCACACACCTGCATTCTGTGACTTCACACACCTCCATTCTGACTTCACACACCTACATTCTATGACTTCACACACTTCCAGTCTATGACTTCACACACCTCCATTCTGTGACTTCACACACATCCATTCTGTGACTTCTCACACCTAGATTCTCTGACTTCACACACCTCCATTCTATGACTTCACACACCTCCATTCTGTGACTTTACACAGCTCCGTTCTATAACTTCACAAACCTCCATTCTGTGACTTAACACACCTCCATTTGAGTTCACACACCTCCATTCTCTGACTTCACACACCTACATTCGGTGACTTCACACACCTCCATCCTGTGACTTCACACACCTCCATTTTGACTTCACACACTTCCATTATGTGACTTTCCACACCTCCATTCTGTGACTTCACACACCTCCATTGTTTGACTTCACACACCTCCATTCTTGGACTTCACACACCTCCATTCCATGACTTCACACACCTCCATTCTATGAGTTCACACATCTCCATTCTATGAGTTCACACAACTCCATTTGGACTTCACACACCTCCATTCTATGACTTCACACACCTTCATTCTTACTTCAGAAACATCCATTCTATGACTTCACACACCTCCCTTCTATGACATCACAAACCTCCATTCTGTGACTTGACACACCTCCATTCTGAGTTCACTTACCTCCATTCTGTGACTTCACACACCTCCATTCTCACTTCACACACCTCCATTCTACGACTTCACACACTTCCATTCTATGACTTCACACACCTCCATTCTGTGACTTCACATACCTCCGTTCTGTGACTTCACACACCTAGATTCTCTGACTTCACACACCTCCATTCTATGACTTCACATAACTCCATTCTGTGACTTCACACACCTGCGTTCTATGACTTCACACACCTCCATTCTGTGACTTCACACACCACTATTCTGAGTTCACACACCTCCATTCTGTGACTCACACACCTCCATTCTGTGACTTCACACACCTCCATTCTATGACTTCACACACCTCCATTCTGTGACTTCACACACCTCCATTCTATGACTTCACACACCTCCATATTGTGACTTCACCCACCTCCATTTGTGACATCACACACTACCATTTTGACTTCACAAACCCCCATTCTGTGACTTCACAAACCTCCATTCTGTGACTTCACACACCTCCATTTTGACTTCACACTCTTCCCTTCTGTGACTTCACACACCTCCATTCTGTGACTTCACACACCTCCATTGTTTGACTTCACACACCTCTATTCTTTGACTTCACACACCTCCATTCCATGACTTCACACACATCCATTCTATGAGTTAACACATCTCCATTCTATGAGTTCACACACCACCATTTTGACTTCACACACCTCCATTCTATGAATTCACACACCTCCATTCTATGCCTTCACAAACCTCCATTCTGTGACTTCACACATCTCCATTCTGAGTTCTCACACCTCCATTCGGTGACTTCACACACCTCTATTCTGACTTCACAAACCTCCATTCAATGACTTCACAAACTTCCATTCTATGACTTCACACACCTCCATTCTGTGACTTCACACACATCCATTCTGAGTTCACACACCTCCATTCTGTGACTTCACACACCTCCATTCTGTGACTTCACACACCTCCATTCTATGACTTCACACACATCCATTTTGTCATCACACACTTCCATTCTGTGACTTCACACACCTCCATTCTATGACTTCACACACCTCCATTGTTTGACTTTACATACCTCCATTCTTGGACTTCACACACTTCCATTCGGTGACTTCACACACCTCCATTCTGATTTCACAAAGTTCCAATCTATGACTTCACACACTTCCATTCTATAACTTCACACACCTCCATTCTGTGACTTCACACACCTACATTCTGAGTTCACACACCTCCATTCTGTGACTTCACACACCTACATTCGGTGACTTCACACACCTCCATTCTGTGACTTCACACACCTCCATTTTGACATCACACACTTCCATTATGTGACTTCACACACCTCCATTCTGTGACTTCACACACCTCCATTGTTTGACTTCACACATCTCCATTCTTGGACTTCACACACCTCCATTCCATGACTTCACACACCTCCATTCTATGAGTTCACACATCTCCATTCTATGAGTTCACACACCTCCAATTGGACTTTACACACCTCCATTCTATGACTTCACACACCTTCATTCTTACTTCAGAAACATCCATTCTATGACTTCACACACCTCCCTTCTATGACATAAGGAACCTCTATTCTGTGACTTCACACACCTCCATTCTGAATTCACACACCTGCATTCTGTGACTTCACACACCTCCATTCTGACTTCACACACCTACATTCTATGACTTCACACACTTCCAGTCTATGACTTCACACACCTCCATTCTGTGACTTCACACACATCCATTCTGTGACTTCACACACCTAGATTCTCTGACTTCACACACCTCCATTCTATGACTTCACACACCTCCATTCTGTGACTTTACACAGCTCCGTTCTATAACTTCACAAACCTCCATTCTGTGACTTAACACACCTCCATTTGAGTTCACACACCTCCATTCTGTGACTTCACACACCTCCATTCTCTGAATTCACACACCTCCGTTCTATGACTTCACACACCTTGATTCTCTGACTTCACAAACCTCCATTCTGTGACTTCACACACCTCCATTCTGTGACTTCACACACCTCCATTCTGTGACTTCACACACCTCAATTTTGACTTCACACACTTCCATTCTCTGACTTCACACACCTCCATTCCATGACTTCGCACACCTCCATTATGACTTCACACATCTCCATTCTGTGACTTCACACACCTCCATTCCGTGACTTCACACAACTCTATTCGATGACTTCATGCACCTCCATTTTGACTTCACACACCTCCATTCTATGAGTTCACACACCACCATTTTGACTTCACACACCTCCATTCTATGACTTCACACACCTCCATTCTCTGACTTCACAAACCTCCATTCTGTGACTTCACACACCTACATTCTGAGTTCACACACCTCCATTCGGTGACTTCACACAACTACATTCTGAGTTCACACACCTCAATTCAGTGACTTCACACACCTACATTCGGTGACTTCACACACATCCATTCTGTGACTTCACACACCTCCATTGTAGCATCACACACTTCCATTAGGTGACTTCACACACCTCCATTCTGTGACTTCACACAACTCCATTGTTTGACTTCACACAACTCCATTCTTGGACTTCACACACCTCCATTCCATGACTTCACACACCTCCATTCTATGAGTTCACACACCTCCATTTTGACTTCACACACTTCCATTCTCTGACTTCACACACCTCCATTCCATGACTTCGCACAGCTCCATTCTGACTTCACACATCTCCATTCTGTGACTTCACACACCTCCATTCCGTGACTTCACACGACTCCATTCGATTATTTCACACACCTCCATTTTGACTTCACACACTTCCCTTCTGTGACTTCACACACCTCCATTCTGTGACTTCACACGCCTCCATTGTTTGACTTCACACACCTCTATTTTTTGACTTCACACACCTCCATTCCATGACTTCACATACCTCCATTCTATGAGTTCACACACGTCCATTCTATGAGTTCACACACCACCATTTTGACTTCACACACCTCCATTCTATGACTTCACACACCTCCATTCCATGACTTCGCACAGCTCCATTCTGACTTCACACATCTCCATTCTGTGACTTCACACACCTCCATTCCGTGACTTCACACGACTCCATTCGATTATTTCACACACCTCCATTTTGACTTCACACACTTCCCTTCTGTGACTTCACACACCTCCATTCTGTGACTTCACACGCCTCCATTGTTTGACTTCACACACCTCTATTCTTTGACTTCACACACCTCCATTCCATGACTTCACATACCTCCATTCTATGAGTTCACACACGTCCATTCTATGAGTTCACACACCACCATTTTGACTTCACACACCTCCATTCTATGACTTCACACACCTCCATTCTATGACTTCACAAACCTCCATTCTGTGACTTCACACACCTACATTCTGAGTTCACACACCTCCATTGGTTGACTTCACACACCTACATTCCGTGACTTCACACACATCCATTCTGTGACTTCACACACCTACATTGTGACATCACACACTTCCATTATGTGACTTCACACAACTCCACTCTGTGACTTCACATACCTCCATTGTATGACTTCACACAACTCCATTCTTGGACTTCACACACCTCCATTCCATGACTTCACACACCTCCATTCTATGAGTTCACACATCTCCAGTCTATGAGTTCACGCACCTCCATTTGGACTTCACACACCTCCATTCTATGAGTTCACACACCACCATTTTGACTTCACACACCTCCATTCTATGACTTCACACACCTCCATTCTCTGACTTCACAAACCTCCATTCTGTGACTTCACACACCTACATTCTGAGTTCACACACCTCCATTCGGTGACTTCACACAACTACATTCTGAGTTCACACACCTCAATTCAGTGACTTCACACACCTACATTCGGTGACTTCACACACATCCATTCTGTGACTTCACACACCTCCATTGTAGCATCACACACTTCCATTAGGTGACTTCACACACCTCCATTCTGTGACTTCACACAACTCCATTGTTTGACTTCACACAACTCCATTCTTGGACTTCACACACCTCCATTCCATGACTTCACACACCTCCATTCTATGAGTTCACACACCTCCATTTTGACTTCACACACTTCCATTCTCTGACTTCACACACCTCCATTCCATGACTTCGCACAGCTCCATTCTGACTTCACACATCTCCATTCTGTGACTTCACACACCTCCATTCCGTGACTTCACACGACTCCATTCGATTATTTCACACACCTCCATTTTGACTTCACACACTTCCCTTCTGTGACTTCACACACCTCCATTCTGTGACTTCACACGCCTCCATTGTTTGACTTCACACACCTCTATTCTTTGACTTCACACACCTCCATTCCATGACTTCACATACCTCCATTCTATGAGTTCACACACGTCCATTCTATGAGTTCACACACCACCATTTTGACTTCACACACCTCCATTCTATGACTTCACACACCTCCATTCCATGACTTCGCACAGCTCCATTCTGACTTCACACATCTCCATTCTGTGACTTCACACACCTCCATTCCGTGACTTCACACGACTCCATTCGATTATTTCACACACCTCCATTTTGACTTCACACACTTCCCTTCTGTGACTTCACACACCTCCATTCTGTGACTTCACACGCCTCCATTGTTTGACTTCACACACCTCTATTCTTTGACTTCACACACCTCCATTCCATGACTTCACATACCTCCATTCTATGAGTTCACACACGTCCATTCTATGAGTTCACACACCACCATTTTGACTTCACACACCTCCATTCTATGACTTCACACACCTCCATTCTATGACTTCACAAACCTCCATTCTGTGACTTCACACACCTACATTCTGAGTTCACACACCTCCATTGGTTGACTTCACACACCTACATTCCGTGACTTCACACACATCCATTCTGTGACTTCACACACCTACATTGTGACATCACACACTTCCATTATGTGACTTCACACAACTCCACTCTGTGACTTCACATACCTCCATTGTATGACTTCACACAACTCCATTCTTGGACTTCACACACCTCCATTCCATGACTTCACACACCTCCATTCTATGAGTTCACACATCTCCAGTCTATGAGTTCACACACCTCCATTTGGACTTCACACACCTCCATTCTATGACTTCACACACCTTCATTCTTACTTCAGAAACATCCATTCTATGACTTCACACACCTCCCTTCTATGGCATCACAAACCTCGGTTCTGTGACTTCACACACCTCCATTCTCTGACTTCACACACCTCCATTCTATGACTTCACACACCTCCATTCTGTGACTTCACACACCTCCGTTCTATGACTTCACAAACCTCCATTATGTGACTTCAGACACCTCCATTCTGAGTTGACACACCTCCATTCTGTGACTTCACACACCTGCATTCTGTGACTTCACTCACCTCCGTTCTATGATTTCACACACCTCGATTCTCTGACTTCACAAACCTCCATTCTATGACTTCACAGACCTCCATTCGGTGACTTCACACACCTCCATTCTATGACTTCACACACCTCCATTCTGTGACTTCACCCACCTATATTTGTGACTTCACACACCACCATTTTGAGTTCACACACCTCCATTCTGTGACTTCAAACACCTCCGTTCTGTGACTTCACACACCTACCTTCGGTGACTTCACATACCTCCATTCTGTGACTTCACACACCTCCAGTCTGTGACTTCACACACCTCCATTGCTTGACTTCACACTCCTCCTTTCTTGGTTTTCACACACCTCCATTCCATGACATCACACACCTCCATTCTATGAGTTCACACATCTCTATTCTATCAGTTCACACACCTCCATTTTGACATCACAGACTTCCATTCTATGACTTCGCACACCTCCATTCTGTGACTTCACACAACTCCATTCTGTAACTTCACACACCTCCATTGTGACTTCACACACCTCCATTCTGAGTTGACACACCTCCATTCTGTGACTTCACACACCTCCATTTTGACTTCACACACCTCCCTTCTGTGATTTTACACACCTCCATTCTGTGAATTCACACACCTCCATTGTTTGATTTCACACACCTCTATTCTTTTACTTCACACACCTCCATTCCATTTCTTCACATACCTCCATTCTATGAGTTCACACAACACCATTCTATGAGTTCACACATCACCATTTTGACTTCACACACCTTCATTATATGACTACACACACCTCTATTCTATGACTTCACAAACCTCCCTTCTGTGACTTCACACATCTCCATTCTGAGTTCACACACCTCCATTCGGTGACTTCACACACCTCCATTCTGACTTCACAAATCACCATTCTCTGACTTCACACACCTCCATTCTATGAGTTCACACACCTCCATTCTGTGACTTCACACACCTCCATTCTGAGTTCATACACCTCCATTCTGTGACTTCACACACGTACATTCGGTGACTTCACACACCTCCATTCTGTGACTTCACACACCTCAATTTTGACTTCACACACTTCCATTATGTGACTTCACACACCTCCATTCTGTGACTTCACACACCTCCATTCTATGACTTCACACACATCCATTTTGGCATCACACACTTCCATTCTGTGACTTCACACACCTCCATTCTATGACTTCACACACCTCCATTTTATGACATCACACACCTCCATTCTTGGACTTCACACACTTCCATTCGGTGACTTCACACACCTCCATTCTGATTTCACAAAGCTCCAATCTATGACTTCACACACTTCCATTCTATGACTTCACACACCTCCATTCTGTGACTTCACACACCTATATTCTGGGTCCATACACCTCCATTCTGTGACTTCACACACCTACATTCGGTGACTTCACACACCTCCATTCTGTGACTTCACACACCTCCATTTTGACATCACACACTTCCATTATGTGACTTCACACACCTCCATTCTGTGACTTCACACACCTCCATTGTTTGACTTCACACATCTCCATTCTTGGACTTCACACACCTCCATTCCATGACTTCACACACCTCCATTCTGAGTTCACACATCTCTATTCTATGAGTTCACACACCTCCAATTGGACTTCACACACCTCCATTCTATGAATTCACACACCTTCATTCTTACTTCAGAAAAATCCATTCTATGACTTCACACACCTCCCTTCTATGACATAACAAACCTCCATTCTGTGACTTAACACACCTAGATTCTGAGTTCACACACCTGCATTCTGTGACTTCACACACCTGCATTCTGTGACTTCACACACCTAGATTCTCTGACTTCACACACCTCCATTCTATGACTTCACACACCTCCATTCTGTGACTTCACACACCTCCGTTCTATGACTTCACACAGCTCCATTTTGTGACTTCACACACCTCCATTATGTGACTTCACACACCTAGATTCTCTGTCTTCACACACCGCCATTCTATGACTTCACATAACTCCATTCTGTGACTTCACACACCTGCGTTCTATGACTTCACACACCTCCATTCTGTGACTTCACACACCACTATTCTGAGTTCACACACCTCCATTCTGTGACTTCACACACCTCCATTCTGTGACTTCACACACCTCCATTCTATGACTTCACACACCTCAATTCTGTGACTTCACACACCTCCATTCTATGACTTCACACACCTCCATATTGTGAGTTCACCCATCTCCATTTGTGACCTCACACACTACCATTTTGACTTAACAAACCTCCATTCTGTGACTTCACAAACCTCCATTCTGTGACTTCACACACCGCCATTTTGACTTCACACACTTCCCTTCTGTGACTTCACACACCTCCATCCTGTGACTTCACACACCTCCATTGTTTGACTTCACACACCTCTATTCTTTGACTTCACACACCTCCATTCCATGACTTCACACACCTCCATTTTATGAGTTCACACACCTCCATTCTATGAGTTCACACACCACCATTTTGACTTCACACACCTCCATTCTATGACTTCACACACCTCCATTCTATGCCTTCACAAACCTCCATTTTGTGACTTCACATATCTCCATTCTAAGTTCACACACCTCCATTCGGTGACTTCACACACCTCCATTCTGACTTCACAAACCTTCATTCTATGACTTCACAAACTTCCATTCTATGACTTCACACACCTCCATTCTGTGACTTCACACACATCCATTCTGAGTTCACACACCTCCATTCTGTGACTTCACACACCGCCATTCTGTGACTTCACACACCTCCATTCTATGACTTCACACACATCCATTTTGGCATCACACACTTCCATTCTGTGACTTCACATACCTCCATTCTTGGACTTCACACACTTCCATTCGGTGACTTCACACACCTCCATTCTGATTTCACAAAGCTCCAATCTATGACTTCACACACTTCCATTCTATGACTTCACACACCTCCATTCTGTGACTTCACACACCTACATTCGGTGACTTAACACACCTCCATTCTGTGACTTCACACACCTCCATTTTGACATCACACACTTCCATTATGTGACTTCACACACCTCCATTCTGTGACTTCACACACCTCCATTGTTTGACTTCACACATCTCCATTCTTGGACTTCACACACCTCCATTCCATGACTTCACACACCTCCATTCTGAGTTCACACATCTCCATTCTATGAGTTCACACACCTCCAATTGGACTTCACACACCTCCATTCTATGAATTCACACACCTTCATTCTTACTTCAGAAACATCCATTCTATGACTTCACACACCTCCCTTCTATGACATAACAAACCTCCATTCTGTGACTTAACACACCTCCATTCTGAGTTCACACACCTGCATTCTGTGACTTCACACATCTCCATTCTTTGACTTCACACACCTAGATTCTCTGACTTCACACACCTCCATTCTATGACTTCACACACCTCCATTCTGTGACTTCACACACCTCCGTTCTATGACATCACAAACCTCCATTCTGTGACTTCAGACACCTCCATTCTGAGTTCACACACCTCCATTCTGTAACGTCACACACCTCCATTCTGTGACTTCACACACCTCCGTTCTATGCCTTCACACACCTCGATTCTCTGACTTCACAAACCTCCATTTTATGACTTCACACACCTCCATTCTGTGACTTCACACACCTCCATTCTGTGACTTCACACACCTCCATTTTGACTTCACACACTTCCCTTCTGTGACTTCACACACCTCCATTCTGTGACTTCACACACCTCCATTGTTTGACTTCACACACCTCTATTCTTTGACTTCACACACCTCCATTCCATGACTTCACACACCTCCATTCTATGAGTTCACACACCTCCATTCTATGAGTTCACACACCACCATTTTGACTTCACACACCTCCATTCTATGACTTCACACACCTACATTCTATGCCTTCACAAACCAACATTTTGTGACTTCACATATCTCCATTCTGAGTTCACACACCTCCATTCGGTGACTTCACACACCTCCATTCTGACTTCACAAACCTCCATTCTATGACTTCACAAACTTCCATTCTATGACTTCACACACCTCCATTCTGTGACTTCACACACATCCATTCTGAGTTCACACACCTCCATTCTGTGACTTCACACACCTCCATTCTGTGACTTCACACACTCCATTCTATGACTTCACACACATCCATTTTGGCATCACGCACTTCCATTCTGTGACTTCACACACCTCCATTCTATGACTTCACACACCTCCATTGTTTGACTTCACATACCTCCATTCTTGGACTTCACACACTTCCATTCTATGACTTCACACAACTCCATTTGATTACTTCACACATCTCCATTTTGACTTCACACACTTCCCTTCTGTGACTTCACACACCTCTATTCTGTGACTTCACACGCCTCCATTGTTTGACTTCACACACCTCTATTCTTTGACTTCACACACCTCCATTCCATGACTTCACATACCTCCATTCTATGAGTTCACACACCTCCATTCTATGAGTTCACACACCACCATTTTGACTTCACACACCTCCATTCTATGACTTCACACACCTCCATTCCATGACTTCGCACAGCTCCATTCTGACTTCACACATCTCCATTCTGTGACTTCACACACCTCCATTCCGTGACTTCACACGACTCCATTCGATTATTTCACACACCTCCATTTTGACTTCACACACTTCCCTTCTGTGACTTCACACACCTCCATTCTGTGACTTCACACGCCTCCATTGTTTGACTTCACACACCTCTATTCTTTGACTTCACACACCTCCATTCCATGACTTCACATACCTCCATTCTATGAGTTCACACACGTCCATTCTATGAGTTCACACACCACCATTTTGACTTCACACACCTCCATTCTATGACTTCACACACCTCCATTCTATGACTTCACAAACCTCCATTCTGTGACTTCACACACCTACATTCTGAGTTCACACACCTCCATTGGTTGACTTCACACACCTACATTCCGTGACTTCACACACATCCATTCTGTGACTTCACACACCTACATTGTGACATCACACACTTCCATTATGTGACTTCACACAACTCCACTCTGTGACTTCACATACCTCCATTGTATGACTTCACACAACTCCATTCTTGGACTTCACACACCTCCATTCCATGACTTCACACACCTCCATTCTATGAGTTCACACATCTCCAGTCTATGAGTTCACGCTCCTCCATTTGGACTTCACACACCTCCATTCTATGAGTTCACACACCACCATTTTGACTTCACACACCTCCATTCTATGACTTCACACACCTCCATTCTCTGACTTCACAAACCTCCATTCTGTGACTTCACACACCTACATTCTGAGTTCACACACCTCCATTCGGTGACTTCACACAACTACATTCTGAGTTCACACACCTCAATTCAGTGACTTCACACACCTACATTCGGTGACTTCACACACATCCATTCTGTGACTTCACACACCTCCATTGTAGCATCACACACTTCCATTAGGTGACTTCACACACCTCCATTCTGTGACTTCACACAACTCCATTGTTTGACTTCACACAACTCCATTCTTGGACTTCACACACCTCCATTCCATGACTTCACACACCTCCATTCTATGAGTTCACACACCTCCATTTTGACTTCACACACTTCCATTCTCTGACTTCACACACCTCCATTCCATGACTTCGCACAGCTCCATTCTGACTTCACACATCTCCATTCTGTGACTTCACACACCTCCATTCCGTGACTTCACACGACTCCATTCGATTATTTCACACACCTCCATTTTGACTTCACACACTTCCCTTCTGTGACTTCACACACCTCCATTCTGTGACTTCACACGCCTCCATTGTTTGACTTCACACACCTCTATTCTTTGACTTCACACACCTCCATTCCATGACTTCACATACCTCCATTCTATGAGTTCACACACGTCCATTCTATGAGTTCACACACCACCATTTTGACTTCACACACCTCCATTCTATGACTTCACACACCTCCATTCCATGACTTCGCACAGCTCCATTCTGACTTCACACATCTCCATTCTGTGACTTCACACACCTCCATTCCGTGACTTCACACGACTCCATTCGATTATTTCACACACCTCCATTTTGACTTCACACACTTCCCTTCTGTGACTTCACACACCTCCATTCTGTGACTTCACACGCCTCCATTGTTTGACTTCACACACCTCTATTCTTTGACTTCACACACCTCCATTCCATGACTTCACATACCTCCATTCTATGAGTTCACACACGTCCATTCTATGAGTTCACACACCACCATTTTGACTTCACACACCTCCATTCTATGACTTCACACACCTCCATTCTATGACTTCACAAACCTCCATTCTGTGACTTCACACACCTACATTCTGAGTTCACACACCTCCATTGGTTGACTTCACACACCTACATTCCGTGACTTCACACACATCCATTCTGTGACTTCACACACCTACATTGTGACATCACACACTTCCATTATGTGACTTCACACAACTCCACTCTGTGACTTCACATACCTCCATTGTATGACTTCACACAACTCCATTCTTGGACTTCACACACCTCCATTCCATGACTTCACACACCTCCATTCTATGAGTTCACACATCTCCAGTCTATGAGTTCACACACCTCCATTTGGACTTCACACACCTCCATTCTATGACTTCACACACCTTCATTCTTACTTCAGAAACATCCATTCTATGACTTCACACACCTCCCTTCTATGGCATCACAAACCTCGGTTCTGTGACTTCACACACCTCCATTCTCTGACTTCACACACCTCCATTCTATGACTTCACACACCTCCATTCTGTGACTTCACACACCTCCGTTCTATGACTTCACAAACCTCCATTATGTGACTTCAGACACCTCCATTCTGAGTTGACACACCTCCATTCTGTGACTTCACACACCTGCATTCTGTGACTTCACTCACCTCCGTTCTATGATTTCACACACCTCGATTCTCTGACTTCACAAACCTCCATTCTATGACTTCACAGACCTCCATTCGGTGACTTCACACACCTCCATTCTATGACTTCACACACCTCCATTCTGTGACTTCACCCACCTATATTTGTGACTTCACACACCACCATTTTGAGTTCACACACCTCCATTCTGTGACTTCAAACACCTCCGTTCTGTGACTTCACACACCTACCTTCGGTGACTTCACATACCTCCATTCTGTGACTTCACACACCTCCAGTCTGTGACTTCACACACCTCCATTGCTTGACTTCACACTCCTCCTTTCTTGGTTTTCACACACCTCCATTCCATGACATCACACACCTCCATTCTATGAGTTCACACATCTCTATTCTATCAGTTCACACACCTCCATTTTGACATCACAGACTTCCATTCTATGACTTCGCACACCTCCATTCTGTGACTTCACACAACTCCATTCTGTAACTTCACACACCTCCATTGTGACTTCACACACCTCCATTCTGAGTTGACACACCTCCATTCTGTGACTTCACACACCTCCATTTTGACTTCACACACCTCCCTTCTGTGATTTTACACACCTCCATTCTGTGAATTCACACACCTCCATTGTTTGATTTCACACACCTCTATTCTTTTACTTCACACACCTCCATTCCATTTCTTCACATACCTCCATTCTATGAGTTCACACAACACCATTCTATGAGTTCACACATCACCATTTTGACTTCACACACCTTCATTATATGACTACACACACCTCTATTCTATGACTTCACAAACCTCCCTTCTGTGACTTCACACATCTCCATTCTGAGTTCACACACCTCCATTCGGTGACTTCACACACCTCCATTCTGACTTCACAAATCACCATTCTCTGACTTCACACACCTCCATTCTATGAGTTCACACACCTCCATTCTGTGACTTCACACACCTCCATTCTGAGTTCATACACCTCCATTCTGTGACTTCACACACGTACATTCGGTGACTTCACACACCTCCATTCTGTGACTTCACACACCTCAATTTTGACTTCACACACTTCCATTATGTGACTTCACACACCTCCATTCTGTGACTTCACACACCTCCATTCTATGACTTCACACACATCCATTTTGGCATCACACACTTCCATTCTGTGACTTCACACACCTCCATTCTATGACTTCACACACCTCCATTTTATGACATCACACACCTCCATTCTTGGACTTCACACACTTCCATTCGGTGACTTCACACACCTCCATTCTGATTTCACAAAGCTCCAATCTATGACTTCACACACTTCCATTCTATGACTTCACACACCTCCATTCTGTGACTTCACACACCTATATTCTGGGTCCATACACCTCCATTCTGTGACTTCACACACCTACATTCGGTGACTTCACACACCTCCATTCTGTGACTTCACACACCTCCATTTTGACATCACACACTTCCATTATGTGACTTCACACACCTCCATTCTGTGACTTCACACACCTCCATTGTTTGACTTCACACATCTCCATTCTTGGACTTCACACACCTCCATTCCATGACTTCACACACCTCCATTCTGAGTTCACACATCTCTATTCTATGAGTTCACACACCTCCAATTGGACTTCACACACCTCCATTCTATGAATTCACACACCTTCATTCTTACTTCAGAAAAATCCATTCTATGACTTCACACACCTCCCTTCTATGACATAACAAACCTCCATTCTGTGACTTAACACACCTAGATTCTGAGTTCACACACCTGCATTCTGTGACTTCACACACCTGCATTCTGTGACTTCACACACCTAGATTCTCTGACTTCACACACCTCCATTCTATGACTTCACACACCTCCATTCTGTGACTTCACACACCTCCGTTCTATGACTTCACACAGCTCCATTTTGTGACTTCACACACCTCCATTATGTGACTTCACACACCTAGATTCTCTGTCTTCACACACCGCCATTCTATGACTTCACATAACTCCATTCTGTGACTTCACACACCTGCGTTCTATGACTTCACACACCTCCATTCTGTGACTTCACACACCACTATTCTGAGTTCACACACCTCCATTCTGTGACTTCACACACCTCCATTCTGTGACTTCACACACCTCCATTCTATGACTTCACACACCTCAATTCTGTGACTTCACACACCTCCATTCTATGACTTCACACACCTCCATATTGTGAGTTCACCCATCTCCATTTGTGACCTCACACACTACCATTTTGACTTAACAAACCTCCATTCTGTGACTTCACAAACCTCCATTCTGTGACTTCACACACCGCCATTTTGACTTCACACACTTCCCTTCTGTGACTTCACACACCTCCATCCTGTGACTTCACACACCTCCATTGTTTGACTTCACACACCTCTATTCTTTGACTTCACACACCTCCATTCCATGACTTCACACACCTCCATTTTATGAGTTCACACACCTCCATTCTATGAGTTCACACACCACCATTTTGACTTCACACACCTCCATTCTATGACTTCACACACCTCCATTCTATGCCTTCACAAACCTCCATTTTGTGACTTCACATATCTCCATTCTAAGTTCACACACCTCCATTCGGTGACTTCACACACCTCCATTCTGACTTCACAAACCTTCATTCTATGACTTCACAAACTTCCATTCTATGACTTCACACACCTCCATTCTGTGACTTCACACACATCCATTCTGAGTTCACACACCTCCATTCTGTGACTTCACACACCGCCATTCTGTGACTTCACACACCTCCATTCTATGACTTCACACACATCCATTTTGGCATCACACACTTCCATTCTGTGACTTCACATACCTCCATTCTTGGACTTCACACACTTCCATTCGGTGACTTCACACACCTCCATTCTGATTTCACAAAGCTCCAATCTATGACTTCACACACTTCCATTCTATGACTTCACACACCTCCATTCTGTGACTTCACACACCTACATTCGGTGACTTAACACACCTCCATTCTGTGACTTCACACACCTCCATTTTGACATCACACACTTCCATTATGTGACTTCACACACCTCCATTCTGTGACTTCACACACCTCCATTGTTTGACTTCACACATATCCATTCTTGGACTTCACACACCTCCATTCCATGACTTCACACACCTCCATTCTGAGTTCACACATCTCCATTCTATGAGTTCACACACCTCCAATTGGACTTCACACACCTCCATTCTATGAATTCACACACCTTCATTCTTACTTCAGAAACATCCATTCTATGACTTCACACACCTCCCTTCTATGACATAACAAACCTCCATTCTGTGACTTAACACACCTCCATTCTGAGTTCACACACCTGCATTCTGTGACTTCACACATCTCCATTCTTTGACTTCACACACCTAGATTCTCTGACTTCACACACCTCCATTCTATGACTTCACACACCTCCATTCTGTGACTTCACACACCTCCGTTCTATGACATCACAAACCTCCATTCTGTGACTTCAGACACCTCCATTCTGAGTTCACACACCTCCATTCTGTAACGTCACACACCTCCATTCTGTGACTTCACACACCTCCGTTCTATGCCTTCACACACCTCGATTCTCTGACTTCACAAACCTCCATTTTATGACTTCACACACCTCCATTCTGTGACTTCACACACCTCCATTCTGTGACTTCACACACCTCCATTTTGACTTCACACACTTCCCTTCTGTGACTTCACACACCTCCATTCTGTGACTTCACACACCTCCATTGTTTGACTTCACACACCTCTATTCTTTGACTTCACACACCTCCATTCCATGACTTCACACACCTCCATTCTATGAGTTCACACACCTCCATTCTATGAGTTCACACACCACCATTTTGACTTCACACACCTCCATTCTATGACTTCACACACCTACATTCTATGCCTTCACAAACCAACATTTTGTGACTTCACATATCTCCATTCTGAGTTCACACACCTCCATTCGGTGACTTCACACACCTCCATTCTGACTTCACAAACCTCCATTCTATGACTTCACAAACTTCCATTCTATGACTTCACACACCTCCATTCTGTGACTTCACACACATCCATTCTGAGTTCACACACCTCCATTCTGTGACTTCACACACCTCCATTCTGTGACTTCACACACTCCATTCTATGACTTCACACACATCCATTTTGGCATCACACACTTCCATTCTGTGACTTCACACACCTCCATTCTATGACTTCACACACCTCCATTGTTTGACTTCACATACCTCCATTCTTGGACTTCACACACTTCCATTCTATGACTTCACACAACTCCATTTGATTACTTCACACATCTCCATTTTGACTTCACACACTTCCCTTCTGTGACTTCACACACCTCTATTCTGTGACTTCACACGCCTCCATTGTTTGACTTCACACACCTCTATTCTTTGACTTCACACACCTCCATTCCATGACTTCACATACCTCCATTCTATGAGTTCACACACCTCCATTCTATGAGTTCACACACCACCATTTTGACTTCACACACCTCCATTCTATGACTTCACACACCTCCATTCTATGACTTCACAAACCTCCATTCTTTGACTTCACACACCTACATTCTGAGTTCACACACCTCCATTGGTTGACTTCACAAAACTACATTCTGAGCTCACACACCTCCATTCTGTGACTTCACACACCTACATTCCGTGACTTCACACACATCCATTCTGTGACTTCACACACCTACATTGTGACATCACACACTTCCATTATGTGACTTCACACACCTCCACTCTGTGACTTCACATACCTCCATTGTTTGACTTCACACAACTCCATTCTTGGACTTCACACACCTCCATTCCATGACTTCACACACCTCCATTCTATGAGTTCACACATCTCCAGTCTATGAGTTCACACACCTACATTCGGACTTCACACACCTCCATTCTATGACTTCACACACCTTCATTCTTACTTCAGAAACATCCATTCTATGACTTCACACACCTCCCTTCTATGGCATCACAAACCTCGGTTCTGTGACTTCACACACCTCCATTCTATGACTTCACACACCTCCATTCTGTGACTTCACACACCTTCGTCCTATGACTTCACAAACCTCCATTATGTGACTTCAGACACCTCCATTCTGAGTTGACACACCTCCATTCTGTGACTTCACACACCTCCATTCTGTGACTTCACACACCTCCGTTCTATGACTTCACACACCTCGATTCTCTGACTTCACAAACCTCCATTCTATGACTTCACACACCTCCATTCGGTGACTTCACACAACTCCATTCTATGACTTCATACACCTCCATTCTGTGACTTCACCCACCTATATTTGTGACTTCACACACCACCATTTTGAGTTCACACACCTCCATTCTGTGACTTCAAACACCTCCGTTCTGTGACTTCACACACCTACCTTCGGTGACTTCACATACCTCCATTCTGTGACTTCACACACCTCCATTTTGACATCACACACTTCCATTCTGTGACTTCACACACCTCCATTCTGTGACTTCACACACCTCCATTGTTTGACTTCACAGTCCTCCTTTCTTGGATTTCCCACACCTCCATTCCATGACATCATACACCTCCATTCTATGAGTTCACACATCTCTATTCTATCAGTTCACACACCTCCATTTTGACATCACACACTTCCATTCTATGACTTCGCACACCTCCATTCTGTGACTTCACACAACTCCATTCTGTAACTTCACACACCTCCATTGTGACTTCACACACCTCCATTCTGAGTTGACACACCTCCATTCTGTGACTTCACACACCTCCATTTTGACTTCACACACTTCCCTTCTGTGACTTTACACACCTCCATTCTGTGAATTCACACACCTCCATTGTTTGATTTCACACACCTCTATTCTTTGACTTCACACACCTCCATTCCATTTCTTCACATACCTCCATTCTATGAGTTCACACAACTCCATTCTATGAGTTCACACATCACTATTTTGACTTCACACACCTTCATTATATGACTTCACACACCTCCATTCTATGACTTCACAAACCTCCCTTCTGTGACTTCACACATCTCCATTCTGAGTTCACACACCTCCATTCGGTGACTTCACACACCTCCATTCTGACTTCACAAACCACCATTCTCTGACTTCACACACCTCCATTCTATGAGTTCACACACCTCCATTCTGTGACTTCACACACCTCCATTCTGAGTTCATACACCTCCATTCTGTGACTTCACACACGTACATTCGGTGACTTCACACACATCCATTCTGTGACTTCACACACCTCAATTTTGACTTCACACACTTCCATTATGTGACTTCACACACCTCCATTCTGTGACTTCACACACCTCCATTGTTTGACTTCACACACCTCCATTCTTGGACTTCACACACCTCCATTCCATGACTTCACACACCTCCATTCTATGACTTCACACACCTCCATTCTGTGAATTCACACACCTCCATTCTGTGACTTCACACACCTAGATTCTCTGAAGTCACACACCTCTATTCTATGACTTCATATAACTCCATTCTGTGACTTCACACACCTGCGTTCTATGACTTCACACACCTCCATTCTGTGACTTCACACACCTCCATTGTTTGACTTCACACATCTCCATTCTTGGACTTCACACACCTCCATTCCATGACTTCACACACCTCCATTCTGAGTTCACACATCTCCATTCTATGAGTTCACACACCTCCAATTGGACTTCACACACCTCCATTCTATGAATTCACACACCTTCATTCTTACTTCAGAAACATCCATTCTATGACTTCACACACCTCCCTTCTATGACATAACAAACCTCCATTCTGGGACTTAACAAACCTCCATTCTGAGTTCACACACCTGCATTCTGTGACTTCACACACCTGCATTCTGTGACTTCACACACCTAGATTCTCTGACTTCACACACCTCCATTCTATGACTTCACACACCTCCATTCTGTGACTTCACACACCTCCGTTCTATGACTTCACACACCTCCATTTTGTGACTTCACACACCTCCATATTGTGACTTCACACACCTAGATTCTCTGACTTCACACACCGCCATTCTATGACTTCACATATCTCCATTCTGTGACTTCACACACCTGCGTTCTATGACTTCACACACCTCCATTCTGTGACTTCACACACCACTATTCTGAGTTCACACACCTCCATTCTGTGACTTCACACACCTCCATTCTGTGACTTCACACACCTCCATTCTATGACTTCACACACCTCAATTCTGTGACTTCACACACCTCCATTCTATGACTTCACACACCTCCATATTGTGACTTCACCCATCTCCATTTGTGACCTCACACACTACCATTTTGACTTCACAAACCTCCATTCTGTGACTTCACACACCGCCATTTTGACTTCACACACTTCCCTTCTGTGACTTCACACACCTCCATTCTGTGACTTCACACACCTCCATTGTTTGACTTCACACACCTCTATTCTTTGACTTCACACACCTCCATTCTATGACTTCACACACCTCCATTTTATGAGTTCACACACCTCCATTCTATGAGTTCACACACCACCATTTTGACTTCACACACCTCCATTCTATGACTTCACACACCTCCATTCTATGCCTTCACAAACCTCCATTTTGTGACTTCACATATCTCCATTCTGAGTTCACACACCTCCATTCGGTGACTTCACACACCTCCATTCTGACTTCACAAACCTCCATTCTATGACTTCAAAAACTTCCATTCTATGACTTCACACACCTCCATTCTGTGACTTCACACACATCCATTCTGAGTTCACACACCTCCATTCTGTGACTTCACACACCTCCATTCTGTGACTTCACACACCTCCATTCTATGACTTCACACACATCCATTTTGGCATCACACACTTCCATTCTGTGACTTCACACACCTCCATTCTATGACTTCACACACCTCCATTGTTTGACTTCACATACCTCCATTCTTGGACTTCACACACTTCCATTCGGTGACTTCACACACCTCCATTCTGATTTCACAAAGCTCCAATCTATGACTTCACACACTTCCATTCTATGACTTCACACACCTCCATTCTGTGACTTCACACACCTACATTCTGGGTTCATACACCTCCATTCTGTGACTTCACACACCTCCATTCGGTGACTTCACACACCTCCATTCTGTGACTTCACACAACTCCATTTTGAAATCACACACTTCCATTATGTGACTTCACCCACCTCCATTCTGTGACTTCACACACCTCCATTGTTTGACTTCACACATCTCCATTCTTGGACTTCACACACCTCCATTCCATGACTTCACACACCTCCATTCTATGAGTTCACACATCTCCATTCTATGAGTTCACACACCTCCAATTGGACTTCACACACCTCCATTCTATGAATTCACACACCTTCATTCTTACTTCAGAAACATCCATTCTATGACTTCACACACCTCCCTTCTATGACATAACAAACCTCCATTCTGTGACTTAACACACCTCCATTCTGAGTTCACACACCTGCATTCTGTGACTTCACACACCTCCATTCTGTGACTTCACACACCTAGATTCTCTGACTTCACACACCTCCATTCTATGACTTCACACACCTCCATTCTGTGACTTCACACACCTCCGTTCTATGACATCACAAACCTCCATTCTGTGACTTCAGACACCTCCATTCTGAGTTCACACACCTCCATTCTGTGACGTCACACACCTCCATTCTGTGACTTCACACACCTCCATTCTGTGACTTTACACACCTCCATTTTGACTTCATACACCTCCATTCTATGACTTCACACACCTCCATTCTATGCCTTCACAAACCAACATTTTGTGACTTCACATATCTCCATTCTGAGTTCACACACCTCCATTCGGTGACTTCACACACCTCCACTCTGACTTCACAAACCTCCATTCTATGACTTCACAAACTTCCATTCTATGACTTCACACACCTCCATTCTGTGACTTCACACACATCCATTCTGAGTTCACACACCTCCATTCTGTGACTTCACACACCTCCATTCTGTGACTTCACACACCTCCATTCTATGACTTCACACACCTCAATTCTGTGACTTCACACACCTCCATTCTATGACTTCACACACCTCCATATTGTGACTTCACCCATCTCCATTTGTGACCTCACACACTACCATTTTGACTTCACAAACCTCCATTCTGTGACTTCACACACCGCCATTTTGACTTCACACACTTCCCTTCTGTGACTTCACACACCTCCATTCTGTGACTTCACACACCTCCATTGTTTGACTTCACACACCTCTATTCTTTGACTTCACACACCTCCATTCTATGACTTCACACACCTCCATTTTATGAGTTCACACACCTCCATTCTATGAGTTCACACACCACCATTTTGACTTCACACACCTCCATTCTATGACTTCACACACCTCCATTCTATGCCTTCACAAACCTCCATTTTGTGACTTCACATATCTCCATTCTGAGTTCACACACCTCCATTCGGTGACTTCACACACCTCCATTCTGACTTCACAAACCTCCATTCTATGACTTCAAAAACTTCCATTCTATGACTTCACACACCTCCATTCTGTGACTTCACACACATCCATTCTGAGTTCACACACCTCCATTCTGTGACTTCACACACCTCCATTCTGTGACTTCACACACCTCCATTCTATGACTTCACACACATCCATTTTGGCATCACACACTTCCATTCTGTGACTTCACACACCTCCATTCTATGACTTCACACACCTCCATTGTTTGACTTCACATACCTCCATTCTTGGACTTCACACACTTCCATTCGGTGACTTCACACACCTCCATTCTGATTTCACAAAGCTCCAATCTATGACTTCACACACTTCCATTCTATGACTTCACACACCTCCATTCTGTGACTTCACACACCTACATTCTGGGTTCATACACCTCCATTCTGTGACTTCACACACCTCCATTCGGTGACTTCACACACCTCCATTCTGTGACTTCACACAACTCCATTTTGAAATCTCACACTTCCATTATGTGACTTCACACACCTCCATTCTGTGACTTCACACACCTCCATTGTTTGACTTCACACATCTCCATTCTTGGACTTCACACACCTCCATTCCATGACTTCACACACCTCCATTCTATGAGTTCACACATCTCCATTCTATGAGTTCACACACCTCCAATTGGACTTCACACACCTCCATTCTATGAATTCACACACCTTCATTCTTACTTCAGAAACATCCATTCTATGACTTCACACACCTCCCTTCTATGACATAACAAACCTCCATTCTGTGACTTAACACACCTCCATTCTGAGTTCACACACCTGCATTCTGTGACTTCACACACCTCCATTCTGTGACTTCACACACCTAGATTCTCTGACTTCACACACCTCCATTCTATGACTTCACACACCTCCATTCTGTGACTTCACACACCTCCATTTTGACTTCACACACTTCCATTCTCTGGCTTCACACACCTCCATTCCATGACTTCGCACACCTCCATTCTGACTTCACACATCTCCATTCTGTGACTTCACACACCTCCATTCCGTGACTTCACACAACTCCATTCGATTACTTCACACACCTCCATTTTGACTTCACACACTTCCCTTCTCTGACTTCACAAACCTCCATTCTGTGACTTCACACGCCTCCATTGTTTGCCTTCACACACCTCTATTCTTTGACTTCACACACCTCCATTCCATGACTTCACATACCTCCATTGTATGAGTTCACACACCTCCATTCTATGAGTTCACACACCACCATTTTGACTTCACACACCTCCATTCTATGACTTGACACACCTCCATTCTATGACTTCACACACCTCCATTCTGTGACTTCACACACCTCCGTTCTATGACATCACAAACCTCCATTCTGTGACTTCAGACACCTCCATTCTGATTTCACACACCTCCATTCTGTGACGTCACACACCTCCATTCTGTGACTTCACACACCTCCATTCTGTGACTTCACACACCTCCATTTTGACTTCATACACCTCCATTCTATGACTTCACACACCTCCATTCTATGCCTTCACAAACCAACATTGTGTGACTTCACATATCTCCATTCTGAGTTCACACACCTCCATTCGGTGACTTCACACACCTCCATTCTGACTTCACAAACCTCCATTCTATGACTTCACAAACTTCCATTCTATGACTTCACACACCTCCATTCTGTGACTTCACACACATCCATTCTGAGTTCACACACCTCCATTCTGTGACTTCACACACCTCCATTCTGTGACTTCACACACCTCCATTCTATGACTTCACACACCTCCATTGTTTGACTTCACATACCTCAATTCTTGGACCTCACACACTTCCATTCTATGACTTCACACACCTCCATTCTGTGACTTCACACACCTCCGTTCTGTGACTTCACACACCTCCGTTCTATGACTTCACACACCTCGATTCTCTGACTTCACAAACCTCCATTCTATGCCTTCACACACCTCCATTCGGTGACTTCACACACCTCCATTCTGTGACTTCACACACCTCCATTTTGACTTCACACACTTCCATTCTCTGGCTTCACACACCTCCATTCCATGACTTCGCACACCTCCATTCTGACTTCACACATCTCCATTCTGTGACTTCACACACCTCCATTCCGTGACTTCACACAACTCCATTTGATTACTTCACACACCTCCATTTTGACTTCACACACTTCCCTTCTGTGACTTCACACACCTCCATTCTGTGACTTCAAACGCCTCCATTGTTTGCCTTCACACACCTCTATTCTTTGACTTCACACACCTCCATTCCATGACTTCACATACCTCCATTCTATGAGTTCACACACCTCCATTCTATGAGTTCACACACCACCATTTTGACTTCACACACCTCCATTCTATGACTTCACACACCTCCATTCTATGACTTCACAAACCTCCATTCTGTGACTTCACACACCTACATTCTGAGTTCACACACCTCCATTGGTTGACTTCACACAACTACATTCTGAGTTCACACACCTCCATTCTGTGACTTCACACACCTACATTCCGTGACTTCACACACATCCATTCTGTGACTTCACACACCTCCATTGTGACATCACACACTTCCATTATGTGACTTCACACACCTCCACTCTGTGACTTCACATACCTCCATTGTTTGACTTCACACAACTCCATTCTTGGACTTCACACACCTCCATTCCATGACTTCACACACCTCCATTCTATGAGTTCACACATCTCCATTCTATGAGTTCACACACCTCCATTTGGACTTCACACACCTCCATTCTATGACTTCACACACCTTCATTCTTACTTCAGAAACATCCATTCTATGACTTCACACACCTCCCTTCTATGGCATCACAAACCACGGTTCTGTGACTTCACACACCTCAATTGTGAGTTCACACACCTCCATTCTATGACTTCACACACTTCCATTCTATGACTTCACACACCTCCATTCTGTGACTTCACACACCTCGATTCTGTGACTTCACACTCCTAGATTCTCTGACTTCACACACCTCCATTCTATGACTTCACACACCTCCATTCTGTGACTTCACACACCTCCGTTCTATGACTTCACAAAACTCCATTATGTGACTTCATACACCTCCATTCTGAGTTGACACACCTCCATTCTGTGACTTCACACACCTCCATTCTGTGACTTCACACACCTCCGTTCTATGACTTCACACACCTCGATTCTCTGACTTCACAAACCTCCATTCTATGACTTCACACACCTCCATTCGGTGCCTTCACACACCTCCATTCTGTGACTTCACACACCTCCATTCTGTGACTTCACACACCTCCGTTCTATGACTTCACACACCTCGATTCTCTGACTTCACACACCTCCATTCTATGACTTCACACACCTCCATTCTGTGACTTCACCCACCTATATTTGTGACTTCACACACCACCATTTTGAGTTCACACACCTCCATTCTGTGACTTCACACACCTCCATTCTGTGACTTCACACACCTCCATTTTGACTTCACACACTTCCATTCTCTGACTAAACACACCTCCATTCTATGACTTCGCACACCTCCATTCTGACTTCACACACCTCCATTCTGTGAATTCACACACCTCCATTCCATGACTTCACACAACTCCATTCGATGACTTCACACACCTCCATTCTTTGACTTCAAACACCTCCGTTCTGTGACTTCACACACCTACCTTCGGTGACTTCACATACCTCCATTCTGTGACTTCACACACCTCCATTTTGACATCACACACTTCCATTCTGTGACTTCACACACCTCCATTCTGTGACTTCACACACCTCCATTGTTTGACTTCACACTCCTCCTTTCTTATATTTCACACACCTCCATTCCATGACATCACACACCTCCATTCTATGACTTCACACATCTCTATTCTATCAGTTCACACACCTCCATTTTGACATCACACACTTCCATTCTATGACTTCGCACACCTCCATTCTGTGACTTCACACAACTCCATTCTGTAACTTCACACACCTCCATTGTGACTTCACACACCTCCGTTCTATGACTTGACACACCTCCATTCTGTGACTTTATACACCTCCGTTCTATGACTTCACACACCTCCATTCTGTGACTTCACACACCTCCATTCTATGACTTCACACACCTCCATATTTTGACCTCACCCACCTCCATTTGTGACCTCACACACTACCATTTTGACTTCACAAACCTCCATTCTGTGACTTCACAAATGTCCATTCTGTGACTTCACACACCTCCATTTTGACTTCACACACTTCCCTTCTGTGACTTCACACACCTCCATTCTGTGACTTCACACACCTGCATTGTTTGACTTCACACACCTCTATTCTTTGACTTCACACACCTCCATTCCATGACTTCACATACCTCCATTCTAGGAGTTCACACACCTCCATTCTATGAGTTCACACACCACCATTTTGACTTCACACACCTCCATTCTATGACTTCACACACTTCCATTCCATGACTTCACAAACCTCCATTCTGTGACTTCACACACCTACATTCTGAGTTCACACACCTCCATTCGGTGACTTCACACAACTACATTCTGAGTTCACACACCTCCATTCTGTGACTTCACACACCTACATTCGGTGACTTCACACACATCCATTCTGTGACTTCACACACCTCCATTGTTTGACTTCACACAACTCCATCCTTGGACTTCACACACGTCCATTCCATGACTTCACACAACTCCATTCTATGACTTCACACACTTCCATTCTATGACTTCACAAACCTCCATTCTGTGACTTCACACACCTACATTCTGAGTTCACACACCTCCATTTGGTGACTTCACACAACTACATTCTGAGTTCACACACCTCCATTCTGTGACTTCACACACCTACATTCGGTGAGTTCACACACATCCATTCTGTGACTTCACACACCTCCATTGTTTGACTTCACACAACTCCATTCTTGGACTTTACACACCTCCATTCCATGACTTCACACACCTTCATTCTTACTTCAGAAACATCCATTCTTTGACTTCACACACCTCCCTTCTATGGCATCACAAACCTCCGTTCTGTGACTTCACACACCTCCATTCTGAGTTCACACACCTCCATTCTCTGACTTCAGTCACCTCCATTCTGACTTCACACACCTCCATTCTGTGACGTCACACAGCTCCATTCCGTGAATTCACACACCTCGATTCTCGACTTGACACACCTACATTCTGTGACTTTACACACCTCCATTCTGTGACTTCACACACCTCCGTTCTATGACTTGACACACCTCCATTCTGTGACTTTATACACCTCCGTTCTATGACTTCACACACCTCCATTCTGTGACTTCACACACCTCCATTCTATGACTTCACACACCTCCATATTTTGACCTCACCCACCTCCATTTGTGACCTCACACACTACCATTTTGACTTCACAAACCTCCATTCTGTGACTTCACAAACGTCCATTCTGTGACTTCACACACCTCCATTTTGACTTCACACACTTCCCTTCTGTGACTTCACACACCTCCATTCTGTGACTTCACACACCTGCATTGTTTGACTTCACACACCTCTATTCTTTGACTTCACACACCTCCATTCCATGACTTCACATACCTCCATTCTAGGAGTTCACACACCTCCATTCTATGAGTTCACACACCACCATTTTGACTTCACACACCTCCATTCTATGACTTCACACACTTCCATTCCATGACTTCACAAACCTACATTCTGTGACTTCACACACCTACATTCTGAGTTCACACACCTCCATTCGGTGACTTCACACAACTACATTCTGAGTTCACACACCTCCATTCTGTGACTTCACACACCTACATTCGGTGACTTCACACACATCCATTCTGTGACTTCACACACCTCCATTGTTTGACTTCACACAACTCCATCCTTGGACTTCACAAACGTCCATTCCATGACTTCACACACCTCCATTCTATGACTTCACACACTTCCATTCTATGACTTCACAAACCTCCATTCTGTGACTTCACACACCTACATTCTGAGTTCACACACCTCCATTCGGTGACTTCACACAACTACATTCTGAGTTCACACACCTCCATTCTGTGACTTCACACACCTACATTCGGTGACTTCACACACATCCATTCTGTGACTTCACACACCTCCATTGTTTGACTTCACACAACTCCATCCTTGGACTTCACACACCTCCATTCCATGACTTCACACACCTTCATTCTTACTTCAGAAACATCCATTCTTTGACTTCACACACCTCCCTTCTATGGCATCACAAACCTCCGTTCTGTGACTTCACACACCTCCATTCTGAGTTCACACACCTCCATTCTCTGACTTCAGTCACCTCCATTCTGACTTCACACACCTCCATTCTATGACTTCACACACTTCCATTCTATGACTTCACACACCTGCATTCTGTGACTTCACACACCTCCATTCTGTGACTTCACCCACCTAGATTCTCTGACTTCACACACCTCCATTCTATGACTTCACACACCTCCATTCTGTGACTTCACTCACCTCCGTTCTATGACTTCACAAACCTCCATTATGTGACTTCAGACACCTCCATTCTGAGTTCACACACCTCCATTCTGTGACTTCACACACCTCCATTCTGTAACTTCACACACCTCCGTTCTATGACTTCACACACCTCGATTCTCTGACTTCACAAACCTACATTCTATGACTTCACACACCTCCATTCGGTGACTTCACCCACCTACATTTGTGACTTCACACACCACCATTTTGAGTTCACACACCTCCATTCTGTGACTTCTCACACCTTCATTCTGTGAATTCACACACCTCTAATCCTTGACTTCACACAACTCCATTCGATGACTTCACACACCTCCATTCTTTGACTTCAAACACCTCCGTTCTGTGACTTCACACACCTACATTCGGTGACTTCACATACCTCCATTCTTTGACTTCATCACCTCCGTTCTGTGACTTCACACACCTACATTCGGTGACTTCACACACCTCCATTCTGTGACTTCACACACCTACATTGTTTGACTTCACACTCCTCCTTTCTTGGATTTCACACACCTCCATTCCATGACATCACACACCTCCATTCTATGAGTTCACACATGTCTATTCTATCAGTCCACACACCACCATTTTGACATCACACACTTCCATTCTATGACTTCGCACACCTCCATTCTGTGACTTCACACAAGTCCATTCTGTAACTTCACACACCTCCATTGAGACTTCACACACCTCCATTCTGAGTTGACACACTTCCATTCTGTGACTTCACACACCTCCATTTTGACTTCAGACCCTTCCCTTCTGTGACTTTACACACCTCCATTCTGTGAATTCACACACCTCCATTGTTTGACTTCACACACCTCTATTCTTTGAATTCACACACCTCCATTCCATTTCTTCACATACCTCCATTCTATGAGTTCACACAACTCCATTCTATGAGTTCACACATCACCATTTTGACTTGACACACCTTCATTATATGACTTCACACACCTCCATTCTATGACTTCACAAACCTCCCTTCTGTGACTTCACACATCTCCATTCTGAGTTCACACACCTCCATTCGGTGACTTCACACACCTACATTCTGACTTCACAAACCACCATTCTATGACTTCACACACCTCAATTCTATGAGTTCACACACCTCCATTCTGTGACTTCACACACCTCCATTCTGAGTTCACACACCTCCATTCTGTGACTTCACACACCTACATTCGGTGACTTCACACACCTCCATCCTGTGACTTCACACACCTCCATTTTGACTTCACACACTTCCATTATGTGACTTTCCACACCTCCATTCTGTGACTTCACACACCTCCATTGTTTGACTTCACACACCTCCATTCTTGGACTTCACACACCTCCATTCCATGACTTCACACACCTCCATTCTATGAGTTCACACATCTCCATTCTATGAGTTCACACAACTCCATTTGGACTTCACACACCTCCATTCTATGACTTCACACACCTTCATTCTTACTTCAGAAACATCCATTCTATGACTTCACACACCTCCCTTCTATGACATCACAAACCTCCATTCTGTGACTTGACACACCTCCATTCTGAGTTCACATACCTCCATTCTGTGACTTCACACACCTCCATTCTCACTTCACACACCTCCATTCTACGACTTCACACACTTCCATTCTATGACTTCACACACCTCCATTCTGTGACTTCACATACCTCCGTTCTGTGACTTCACACACCTAGATTCTCTGACTTCACACACCTCCATTCTATGACTTCACATAACTCCATTCTGTGACTTCACACACCTGCGTTCTATGACTTCACACACCTCCATTCTGTGACTTCACACACCACTATTCTGAGTTCACACACCTCCATTCTGTGACTCACACACCTCCATTCTGTGACTTCACACACCTCCATTCTATGACTTCACACACCTCCATTCTGTGACTTCACACACCTCCATTCTATGACTTCACACACCTCCATATTGTGACTTCACCCACCTCCATTTGTGACATCACACACTACCATTTTGACTTCACAAACCCCCATTCTGTGACTTCACATACCTCCATTCTGTGACTTCACACACCTCCATTTTGACTTCACACTCTTCCCTTCTGTGACTTCACACACCTCCATTCTGTGACTTCACACACCTCCATTGTTTGACTTCACACACCTCTATTCTTTGACTTCACACACCTCCATTCCATGACTTCACACACATCCATTCTATGAGTTAACACATCTCCATTCTATGAGTTCACACACCACCATTTTGACTTCACACACCTCCATTCTATGAATTCACACACCTCCATTCTATGCCTTCACAAACCTCCATTCTGTGACTTCACACATCTCCATTCTGAGTTCTCACACCTCCATTCGGTGACTTCACACACCTCTATTCTGACTTCACAAACCTCCATTCAATGACTTCACAAACTTCCATTCTATGACTTCACACACCTCCATTCTGTGACTTCACACACATCCATTCTGAGTTCACACACCTCCATTCTGTGACTTCACACACCTCCATTCTGTGACTTCACACACCTCCATTCTATGACTTCACACACATCCATTTTGTCATCACACACTTCCATTCTGTGACTTCACACACCTCCATTCTATGACTTCACACACCTCCATTGTTTGACTTTACATACCTCCATTCTTGGACTTCACACACTTCCATTCGGTGACTTCACACACCTCCATTCTGATTTCACAAAGTTCCAATCTATGACTTCACACACTTCCATTCTATAACTTCACACACCTCCATTCTGTGACTTCACACACCTACATTCTGAGTTCACACACCTCCATTCTGTGACTTCACACACCTACATTCGGTGACTTCACACACCTCCATTCTGTGACTTCACACACCTCCATTTTGACATCACACACTTCCATTATGTGACTTCACACACCTCCATTCTGTGACTTCACACACCTCCATTCTATGAGTTCACACATCTCCATTCTATGAGTTCACACACCTCCAATTGGACTTTACACACCTCCATTCTATGCCTTCACACACCTTCATTCTTACTTCAGAAACATCCATTCTATGACTTCACACACCTCCCTTCTATGGCATCACAAACCTCCGTTCTGTGACTTCGCACACCTCCATTCTGAGTTCACACACCTCCATTCTCTGACTTCAGTCACCTCCATTCTGACTTCACACACCTCCATTCTATGACTTCACACACTTCCATTCTATGACTTCACACACCTGCATTCTGTGACTTCACACACCTCCATTCTGTGACTTCACCCACCTAGATTCTCTGACTTCACACACCTCCATTCTATGACTTCACACACCTCCATTCTGTGACTTCACTCACCTCCGTTCTATGACTTCACAAACCTCCATTATGTGACTTCAGACACCTCCATTCTGAGTTCACACACCTCCATTCTGTGACTTCACACACCTCCATTCTGTAACTTCACACACCTCTATTCTTTGACTTCACACACCTCCATTCCATGACTTCACACACATCCATTCTATGAGTTAACACATCTCCATTCTATGAGTTCACACACCACCATTTTGACTTCACACACCTCCATTCTATGAATTCACACACCTCCATTCTATGCCTTCACAAACCTCCATTCTGTGACTTCACACATCTCCATTCTGAGTTCTCACACCTCCATTCGGTGACTTCACACACCTCTATTCTGACTTCACAAACCTCCATTCAATGACTTCACAAACTTCCATTCTATGACTTCACACACCTCCATTCTGTGACTTCACACACATCCATTCTGAGTTCACACACCTCCATTCTGTGACTTCACACACCTCCATTCTGTGACTTCACACACCTCCATTCTATGACTTCACACACATCCATTTTGTCATCACACACTTCCATTCTGTGACTTCACACACCTCCATTCTATGACTTCACACACCTCCATTGTTTGACTTTACATACCTCCATTCTTGGACTTCACACACTTCCATTCGGTGACTTCACACACCTCCATTCTGATTTCACAAAGTTCCAATCTATGACTTCACACACTTCCATTCTATAACTTCACACACCTCCATTCTGTGACTTCACACACCTACATTCTGAGTTCACACACCTCCATTCTGTGACTTCACACACCTACATTCGGTGACTTCACACACCTCCATTCTGTGACTTCACACACCTCCATTTTGACATCACACACTTCCATTATGTGACTTCACACACCTCCATTCTGTGACTTCACACACCTCCATTCTATGAGTTCACACATCTCCATTCTATGAGTTCACACACCTCCAATTGGACTTTACACACCTCCATTCTATGACTTCACACACCTTCATTCTTACTT
The DNA here is from genome assembly GCA_024803745.1 of Megascapheus bottae. Classification (NCBI taxonomy): domain Eukaryota; kingdom Metazoa; phylum Chordata; class Mammalia; order Rodentia; family Geomyidae; genus Megascapheus; species Megascapheus bottae. Next base: position 178,936 of record JANJXV010001055.1, read on the forward strand.
CAGAAACATCCATTCTATGACTTCACACACCTCCCTTCTATGGCATCACAAACCTCCGTTCTGTGACTTCACACACCTCCATTCTGAGTTCACACACCTCCATTCTCTGACTTCAGTCACCTCCATTCTGACTTCACACACCTCCATTCTATGACTTCACACACTTCCATTCTATGACTTCACACACCTGCATTCTGTGACTTCACACACCTCCATTCTGTGACTTCACCCACCTAGATTCTCTGACTTCACACACCTCCATTCTATGACTTCACACACCTCCATTCTGTGACTTCACTCACCTCCGTTCTATGACTTCACAAACCTCCATTATGTGACTTCAGACACCTCCATTCTGAGTTCACACACCTCCATTCTGTGACTTCACACACCTCCATTCTGTAACTTCACACACCTCCGTTCTATGACTTCACACACCTCGATTCTCTGACTTCACAAACCTACATTCTATGACTTCACACACCTCCATTCGGTGACTTCACCCACCTACATTTGTGACTTCACACACCACCATTTTGAGTTCACACACCTCCATTCTGTGACTTCTCACACCTTCATCCTGTGAATTCACACACCTCTATTCCTTGACTTCACACAACTCCATTCGATGACTTCACACACCTCCATTCTTTGACTTCAAACACCTCCGTTCTGTGACTTCACACACCTACATTCGGTGACTTCACATACCTCCATTCTTTGACTTCAAACACCTCCGTTCTGTGACTTCACACACCTACATTCGGTGACTTCACACACCTCCATTCTGTGACTTCACACACCTACATTGTTTGACTTCACACTCCTCCTTTCTTGGATTTCACACACCTCCATTCCATGACATCACACACCTCCATTCTATGAGTTCACACATGTCTATTCTATCAGTCCACACACCACCATTTTGACATCACACACTTCCATTCTATGACTTCGCACACCTCCATTCTGTGACTTCACACAAGTCCATTCTGTAACTTCACACACCTCCATTGAGACTTCACACACCTCCATTCTGAGTTGACACACTTCCATTCTGTGACTTCACACACCTCCATTTTGACTTCAGACCCTTCCCTTCTGTGACTTTACACACCTCCATTCTGTGAATTCACACACCTCCATTGTTTGACTTCACACACCTCTATTCTTTGAATTCACACACCTCCATTCCATTTCTTCACATACCTCCATTCTATGAGTTCACACAACTCCATTCTATGAGTTCACACATCACCATTTTGACTTGACACACCTTCATTATATGACTTCACACACCTCCATTCTATGACTTCACAAACCTCCCTTCTGTGACTTCACACATCTCCATTCTGAGTTCACACACCTCCATTCGGTGACTTCACACACCTACATTCTGACTTCACAAACCACCATTCTATGACTTCACACACCTCAATTCTATGAGTTCACACACCTCCATTCTGTGACTTCACACACCTCCATTCTGAGTTCACACACCTCCATTCTGTGACTTCACACACCTACATTCGGTGACTTCACACACCTCCATCCTGTGACTTCACACACCTCCATTTTGACTTCACACACTTCCATTATGTGACTTTCCACACCTCCATTCTGTGACTTCACACACCTCCATTGTTTGACTTCACACACCTCCATTCTTGGACTTCACACACCTCCATTCCATGACTTCACACACCTCCATTCTATGAGTTCACACATCTCCATTCTATGAGTTCACACAACTCCATTTGGACTTCACACACCTCCATTCTATGACTTCACACACCTTCATTCTTACTTCAGAAACATCCATTCTATGACTTCACACACCTCCCTTCTATGACATCACAAACCTCCATTCTGTGACTTGACACACCTCCATTCTGAGTTCACATACCTCCATTCTGTGACTTCACACACCTCCATTCTCACTTCACACACCTCCATTCTACGACTTCACACACTTCCATTCTATGACTTCACACACCTCCATTCTGTGACTTCACATACCTCCGTTCTGTGACTTCACACACCTAGATTCTCTGACTTCACACACCTCCATTCTATGACTTCACATAACTCCATTCTGTGACTTCACACACCTGCGTTCTATGACTTCACACACCTCCATTCTGTGACTTCACACACCACTATTCTGAGTTCACACACCTCCATTCTGTGACTCACACACCTCCATTCTGTGACTTCACACACCTCCATTCTATGACTTCACACACCTCCATTCTGTGACTTCACACACCTCCATTCTATGACTTCACACACCTCCATATTGTGACTTCACCCACCTCCATTTGTGACATCACACACTACCATTTTGACTTCACAAACCCCCATTCTGTGACTTCACAAACCTCCATTCTGTGACTTCACACACCTCCATTTTGACTTCACACTCTTCCCTTCTGTGACTTCACACACCTCCATTCTGTGACTTCACACACCTCCATTGTTTGACTTCACACACCTCTATTCTTTGACTTCACACACCTCCATTCCATGACTTCACACACATCCATTCTATGAGTTAACACATCTCCATTCTATGAGTTCACACACCACCATTTTGACTTCACACACCTCCATTCTATGAATTCACACACCTCCATTCTATGCCTTCACAAACCTCCATTCTGTGACTTCACACATCTCCATTCTGAGTTCTCACACCTCCATTCGGTGACTTCACACACCTCTATTCTGACTTCACAAACCTCCATTCAATGACTTCACAAACTTCCATTCTATGACTTCACACACCTCCATTCTGTGACTTCACACACATCCATTCTGAGTTCACACACCTCCATTCTGTGACTTCACACACCTCCATTCTGTGACTTCACACACCTCCATTCTATGACTTCACACACATCCATTTTGTCATCACACACTTCCATTCTGTGACTTCACACACCTCCATTCTATGACTTCACACACCTCCATTGTTTGACTTTACATACCTCCATTCTTGGACTTCACACACTTCCATTCGGTGACTTCACACACCTCCATTCTGATTTCACAAAGTTCCAATCTATGACTTCACACACTTCCATTCTATAACTTCACACACCTCCATTCTGTGACTTCACACACCTACATTCTGAGTTCACACACCTCCATTCTGTGACTTCACACACCTACATTCGGTGACTTCACACACCTCCATTCTGTGACTTCACACACCTCAGTTTTGACATCACACACTTCCATTATGTGACTTCACACACCTCCATTCTGTGACTTCACACACCTCCATTGTTTGACTTCACACATCTCCATTCTTGGACTTCACACACCTCCATTCCATGACTTCACACACCTCCATTCTATGAGTTCACACATCTCCATTCAATGAGTTCACACACCTCCAATTGGACTTTACACACCTCCATTCTATGACTTCACACACCTTCATTCTTACTTCAGAAACATCCATTCTATGACTTCACACACCTCCCTTCTATGACATAAGGAACCTCTATTCTGTGACTTCACACACCTCCATTCTGAATTCACACACCTGCATTCTGTGACTTCACACACCTCCATTCTGACTTCACACACCTACATTCTATGACTTCACACACTTCCAGTCTATGACTTCACACACCTCCATTCTGTGACTTCACACACATCCATTCTGTGACTTCACACACCTAGATTCTCTGACTTCACACACCTCCATTCTATGACTTCACACACCTCCATTCTGTGACTTTACACAGCTCCGTTCTATAACTTCACAAACCTCCATTCTGTGACTTAACACACCTCCATTTGAGTTCACACACCTCCATTCTCTGACTTCACACACCTACATTCGGTGACTTCACACACCTCCATCCTGTGACTTCACACACCTCCATTTTGACTTCACACACTTCCATTATGTGACTTTCCACACCTCCATTCTGTGACTTCACACACCTCCATTGTTTGACTTCACACACCTCCATTCTTGGACTTCACACACCTCCATTCCATGACTTCACACACCTCCATTCTATGAGTTCACACATCTCCATTCTATGAGTTCACACAACTCCATTTGGACTTCACACACCTCCATTCTATGACTTCACACACCTTCATTCTTACTTCAGAAACATCCATTCTATGACTTCACACACCTCCCTTCTATGACATCACAAACCTCCATTCTGTGACTTGACACACCTCCATTCTGAGTTCACATACCTCCATTCTGTGACTTCACACACCTCCATTCTCACTTCACACACCTCCATTCTACGACTTCACACACTTCCATTCTATGACTTCACACACCTCCATTCTGTGACTTCACATACCTCCGTTCTGTGACTTCACACACCTAGATTCTCTGACTTCACACACCTCCATTCTATGACTTCACATAACTCCATTCTGTGACTTCACACACCTGCGTTCTATGACTTCACACACCTCCATTCTGTGACTTCACACACCACTATTCTGAGTTCACACACCTCCATTCTGTGACTCACACACCTCCATTCTGTGACTTCACACACCTCCATTCTATGACTTCACACACCTCCATTCTGTGACTTCACACACCTCCATTCTATGACTTCACACACCTCCATATTGTGACTTCACCCACCTCCATTTGTGACATCACACACTACCATTTTGACTTCACAAACCCCCATTCTGTGACTTCACAAACCTCCATTCTGTGACTTCACACACCTCCATTTTGACTTCACACTCTTCCCTTCTGTGACTTCACACACCTCCATTCTGTGACTTCACACACCTCCATTGTTTGACTTCACACACCTCTATTCTTTGACTTCACACACCTCCATTCCATGACTTCACACACATCCATTCTATGAGTTAACACATCTCCATTCTATGAGTTCACACACCACCATTTTGACTTCACACACCTCCATTCTATGAATTCACACACCTCCATTCTATGCCTTCACAAACCTCCATTCTGTGACTTCACACATCTCCATTCTGAGTTCTCACACCTCCATTCGGTGACTTCACACACCTCTATTCTGACTTCACAAACCTCCATTCAATGACTTCACAAACTTCCATTCTATGACTTCACACACCTCCATTCTGTGACTTCACACACATCCATTCTGAGTTCACACACCTCCATTCTGTGACTTCACACACCTCCATTCTGTGACTTCACACACCTCCATTCTATGACTTCACACACATCCATTTTGTCATCACACACTTCCATTCTGTGACTTCACACACCTCCATTCTATGACTTCACACACCTCCATTGTTTGACTTTACATACCTCCATTCTTGGACTTCACACACTTCCATTCGGTGACTTCACACACCTCCATTCTGATTTCACAAAGTTCCAATCTATGACTTCACACACTTCCATTCTATAACTTCACACACCTCCATTCTGTGACTTCACACACCTACATTCTGAGTTCACACACCTCCATTCTGTGACTTCACACACCTACATTCGGTGACTTCACACACCTCCATTCTGTGACTTCACACACCTCCATTTTGACATCACACACTTCCATTATGTGACTTCACACACCTCCATTCTGTGACTTCACACACCTCCATTGTTTGACTTCACACATCTCCATTCTTGGACTTCACACACCTCCATTCCATGACTTCACACACCTCCATTCTATGAGTTCACACATCTCCATTCTATGAGTTCACACACCTCCAATTGGACTTTACACACCTCCATTCTATGACTTCACACACCTTCATTCTTACTTCAGAAACATCCATTCTATGACTTCACACACCTCCCTTCTATGACATAAGGAACCTCTATTCTGTGACTTCACACACCTCCATTCTGAATTCACACACCTGCATTCTGTGACTTCACACACCTCCATTCTGACTTCACACACCTACATTCTATGACTTCACACACTTCCAGTCTATGACTTCACACACCTCCATTCTGTGACTTCACACACATCCATTCTGTGACTTCACACACCTAGATTCTCTGACTTCACACACCTCCATTCTATGACTTCACACACCTCCATTCTGTGACTTTACACAGCTCCGTTCTATAACTTCACAAACCTCCATTCTGTGACTTAACACACCTCCATTTGAGTTCACACACCTCCATTCTGTGACTTCACACACCTCCATTCTCTGAATTCACACACCTCCGTTCTATGACTTCACACACCTTGATTCTCTGACTTCACAAACCTCCATTCTGTGACTTCACACACCTCCATTCTGTGACTTCACACACCTCCATTCTGTGACTTCACACACCTCAATTTTGACTTCACACACTTCCATTCTCTGACTTCACACACCTCCATTCCATGACTTCGCACACCTCCATTATGACTTCACACACCTCCATTCTGTGACTTCACACACCTCCATTCCGTGACTTCACACAACTCTATTCGATGACTTCATGCACCTCCATTTTGACTTCACACACCTCCATTCTATGAGTTCACACACCACCATTTTGACTTCACACACCTCCATTCTATGACTTCACACACCTCCATTCTCTGACTTCACAAACCTCCATTCTGTGACTTCACACACCTACATTCTGAGTTCACACACCTCCATTCGGTGACTTCACACAACTACATTCTGAGTTCACACACCTCAATTCAGTGACTTCACACACCTACATTCGGTGACTTCACACACATCCATTCTGTGACTTCACACACCTCCATTGTAGCATCACACACTTCCATTAGGTGACTTCACACACCTCCATTCTGTGACTTCACACAACTCCATTGTTTGACTTCACACAACTCCATTCTTGGACTTCACACACCTCCATTCCATGACTTCACACACCTCCATTCTATGAGTTCACACACCTCCATTTTGACTTCACACACTTCCATTCTCTGACTTCACACACCTCCATTCCATGACTTCGCACAGCTCCATTCTGACTTCACACATCTCCATTCTGTGACTTCACACACCTCCATTCCGTGACTTCACACGACTCCATTCGATTATTTCACACACCTCCATTTTGACTTCACACACTTCCCTTCTGTGACTTCACACACCTCCATTCTGTGACTTCACACGCCTCCATTGTTTGACTTCACACACCTCTATTCTTTGACTTCACACACCTCCATTCCATGACTTCACATACCTCCATTCTATGAGTTCACACACGTCCATTCTATGACTTCACAAACCTCCATTCTGTGACTTCACACACCTACATTCTGAGTTCACACACCTCCATTGGTTGACTTCACACACCTACATTCCGTGACTTCACACACATCCATTCTGTGACTTCACACACCTACATTGTGACATCACACACTTCCATTATGTGACTTCACACAACTCCACTCTGTGACTTCACATACCTCCATTGTATGACTTCACACAACTCCATTCTTGGACTTCACACACCTCCATTCCATGACTTCACACACCTCCATTCTATGAGTTCACACATCTCCAGTCTATGAGTTCACACACCTCCATTTGGACTTCACACACCTCCATTCTATGACTTCACACACCTTCATTCTTACTTCAGAAACATCCATTCTATGACTTCACACACCTCCCTTCTATGGCATCACAAACCTCGGTTCTGTGACTTCACACACCTCCATTCTCTGACTTCACACACCTCCATTCTATGACTTCACACACCTCCATTCTGTGACTTCACACACCTCCGTTCTATGACTTCACAAACCTCCATTATGTGACTTCAGACACCTCCATTCTGAGTTGACACACCTCCATTCTGTGACTTCACACACCTGCATTCTGTGACTTCACTCACCTCCGTTCTATGATTTCACACACCTCGATTCTCTGACTTCACAAACCTCCATTCTATGACTTCACAGACCTCCATTCGGTGACTTCACACACCTCCATTCTATGACTTCACACACATCCATTCTGTGACTTCACCCACCTATATTTGTGACTTCACACACCACCATTTTGAGTTCACACACCTCCATTCTGTGACTTCAAACACCTCCGTTCTGTGACTTCACACACCTACCTTCGGTGACTTCACATACCTCCATTCTGTGACTTCACACACCTCCAGTCTGTGACTTCACACACCTCCATTGCTTGACTTCACACTCCTCCTTTCTTGGATTTCACACACCTCCATTCCATGACATCACACACCTCCATTCTATGAGTTCACACATCTCTATTCTATCAGTTCACACACCTCCATTTTGACATCACAGACTTCCATTCTATGACTTCGCACACCTCCATTCTGTGACTTCACACAACTCCATTCTGTAACTTCACACACCTCCATTGTGACTTCACACACCTCCATTCTGAGTTGACACACCTCCATTCTGTGACTTCACACACCTCCATTTTGACTTCACACACCTCCCTTCTGTGATTTTACACACCTCCATTCTGTGAATTCACACACCTCCATTGTTTGATTTCACACACCTCTATTCTTTTACTTCACACACCTCCATTCCATTTCTTCACATACCTCCATTCTATGAGTTCACACAACACCATTCTATGAGTTCACACATCACCATTTTGACTTCACACACCTTCATTATATGACTACACACACCTCTATTCTATGACTTCACAAACCTCCCTTCTGTGACTTCACACATCTCCATTCTGAGTTCACACACCTCCATTCGGTGACTTCACACACCTCCATTCTGACTTCACAAATCACCATTCTCTGACTTCACACACCTCCATTCTATGAGTTCACACACCTCCATTCTGTGACTTCACACACCTCCATTCTGAGTTCATACACCTCCATTCTGTGACTTCACACACGTACATTCGGTGACTTCACACACCTCCATTCTGTGACTTCACACACCTCAATTTTGACTTCACACACTTCCATTATGTGACTTCACACACCTCCATTCTGTGACTTCACACACCTCCATTCTATGACTTCACACACATCCATTTTGGCATCACACACTTCCATTCTGTGACTTCACACACCTCCATTCTATGACTTCACACACCTCCATTTTATGACATCACACACCTCCATTCTTGGACTTCACACACTTCCATTCGGTGACTTCACACACCTCCATTCTGATTTCACAAAGCTCCAATCTATGACTTCACACACTTCCATTCTATGACTTCACACACCTCCATTCTGTGACTTCACACACCTATATTCTGGGTCCATACACCTCCATTCTGTGACTTCACACACCTACATTCGGTGACTTCACACACCTCCATTCTGTGACTTCACACACCTCCATTTTGACATCACACACTTCCATTATGTGACTTCACACACCTCCATTCTGTGACTTCACACACCTCCATTGTTTGACTTCACACATCTCCATTCTTGGACTTCACACACCTCCATTCCATGACTTCACACACCTCCATTCTGAGTTCACACATCTCTATTCTATGAGTTCACACACCTCCAATTGGACTTCACACACCTCCATTCTATGAATTCACACACCTTCATTCTTACTTCAGAAAAATCCATTCTATGACTTCACAAACCTCCCTTCTATGACATAACAAACCTTCATTCTGTGACTTAACACACCTAGATTCTGAGTTCACACACCTGCATTCTGTGACTTCACACACCTGCATTCTGTGACTTCACACACCTAGATTCTCTGACTTCACACACCTCCATTCTATGACTTCACACACCTCCATTCTGTGACTTCACACACCTCCGTTCTATGACTTCACACAGCTCCATTTTGTGACTTCACACACCTCCATTATGTGACTTCACACACCTAGATTCTCTGACTTCACACACCGCCATTCTATGACTTCACATAACTCCATTCTGTGACTTCACACACCTGCGTTCTATGACTTCACACACCTCCATTCTGTGACTTCACACACCACTATTCTGAGTTCACACACCTCCATTCTGTGACTTCACACACCTCCATTCTGTGACTTCACACACCTCCATTCTATGACTTCACACACCTCAATTCTGTGACTTCACACACCTCCATTCTATGACTTCACACACCTCCATATTGTGAGTTCACCCATCTCCATTTGTGACCTCACACACTACCATTTTGACTTAACAAACCTCCATTCTGTGACTTCACAAACCTCCATTCTGTGACTTCACACACCGCCATTTTGACTTCACACACTTCCCTTCTGTGACTTCACACACCTCCATCCTGTGACTTCACACACCTCCATTGTTTGACTTCACACACCTCTATTCTTTGACTTCACACACCTCCATTCCATGACTTCACACACCTCCATTTTATGAGTTCACACACCTCCATTCTATGAGTTCACACACCACCATTTTGACTTCACACACCTCCATTCTATGACTTCACACACCTCCATTCTATGCCTTCACAAACCTCCATTTTGTGACTTCACATATCTCCATTCTAAGTTCACACACCTCCATTCGGTGACTTCACACACCTCCATTCTGACTTCACAAACCTTCATTCTATGACTTCACAAACTTCCATTCTATGACTTCACACACCTCCATTCTGTGACTTCACACACATCCATTCTGAGTTCACACACCTCCATTCTGTGACTTCACACACCGCCATTCTGTGACTTCACACACCTCCATTCTATGACTTCACACACATCCATTTTGGCATCACACACTTCCATTCTGTGACTTCACATACCTCCATTCTTGGACTTCACACACTTCCATTCGGTGACTTCACACACCTCCATTCTGATTTCACAAAGCTCCAATCTATGACTTCACACACTTCCATTCTATGACTTCACACACCTCCATTCTGTGACTTCACACACCTACATTCGGTGACTTAACACACCTCCATTCTGTGACTTCACACACCTCCATTTTGACATCACACACTTCCATTATGTGACTTCACACACCTCCATTCTGTGACTTCACACACCTCCATTGTTTGACTTCACACATCTCCATTCTTGGACTTCACACACCTCCATTCCATGACTTCACACACCTCCATTCTGAGTTCACACATCTCCATTCTATGAGTTCACACACCTCCAATTGGACTTCACACACCTCCATTCTATGAATTCACACACCTTCATTCTTACTTCAGAAACATCCATTCTATGACTTCACACACCTCCCTTCTATGACATAACAAACCTCCATTCTGTGACTTAACACACCTCCATTCTGAGTTCACACACCTGCATTCTGTGACTTCACACACCTCCATTCTTTGACTTCACACACCTAGATTCTCTGACTTCACACACCTCCATTCTATGACTTCACACACCTCCATTCTGTGACTTCACACACCTCCGTTCTATGACATCACAAACCTCCATTCTGTGACTTCAGACACCTCCATTCTGAGTTCACACACCTCCATTCTGTAACGTCACACACCTCCATTCTGTGACTTCACACACCTCCGTTCTATGCCTTCACACACCTCGATTCTCTGACTTCACAAACCTCCATTTTATGACTTCACACACCTCCATTCTGTGACTTCACACACCTCCATTCTGTGACTTCACACACCTCCATTTTGACTTCACACACTTCCCTTCTGTGACTTCACACACCTCCATTCTGTGACTTCACACACCTCCATTGTTTGACTTCACACACCTCTATTCTTTGACTTCACACACCTCCATTCCATGACTTCACACACCTCCATTCTATGAGTTCACACACCTCCATTCTATGAGTTCACACACCACCATTTTGACTTCACACACCTCCATTCTATGACTTCACACACCTACATTCTATGCCTTCACAAACCAACATTTTGTGACTTCACATATCTCCATTCTAAGTTCACACACCTCCATTCGGTGACTTCACACACCTCCATTCTGACTTCACAAACCTCCATTCTATGACTTCACAAACTTCCATTCTATGACTTCACACACCTCCATTCTGTGACTTCACACACATCCATTCTGAGTTCACACACCTCCATTCTGTGACTTCACACACCTCCATTCTGTGACTTCACACACTCCATTCTATGACTTCACACACATCCATTTTGGCATCACACACTTCCATTCTGTGACTTCACACACCTCCATTCTATGACTTCACACACCTCCATTGTTTGACTTCACATACCTCCATTCTTGGACTTCACACACTTCCATTCTATGACTTCACACACCTCCATTCTGTGACTTCACACACCTCCGTTCTGTGACTTCACACACCTCCGTTCTATGACTTCACACACCTCCATTCTCTGACTTCACAAACCTCCATTCTATGACTTCACACACCTCCATTCTGTGACTTCACACACCTCCATTCTGTGACTTCACACACCTCCATTTTGACTTCACACTCTTCCATTCTCTGACTTCACACACCTCCATTCCATGACTTCGCACACCTCCATTCAGACTTCACACATCTCCATTCTGTGACTTCACACACCTCCATTCCGTGACTTCACACAACTCCATTTGATTACTTCACACATCTCCATTTTGACTTCACACACTTCCCTTCTGTGACTTCACACACCTCTATTCTGTGACTTCACACGCCTCCATTGTTTGACTTCACACACCTCTATTCTTTGACTTCACACACCTCCTTTCCATGACTTCACATACCTCCATTCTATGAGTTCACACACCTCCATTCTATGAGTTCACACACCACCATTTTGACTTCACACACCTCCATTCTATGACTTCACACACCTCCATTCTATGACTTCACAAACCTCCATTCTTTGACTTCACACACCTACATTCTGAGTTCACACACCTCCATTGGTTGACTTCACAAAACTACATTCTGAGTTCACACACCTCCATTCTGTGACTTCACACACCTACATTCCGTGACTTCACACACATCCATTCTGTGACTTCACACACCTACATTGTGACATCACACACTTCCATTATGTGACTTCACACACCTCCACTCTGTGACTTCACATACCTCCATTGTTTGACTTCACACAACTCCATTCTTGGACTTCACACACCTCCATTCCATGACTTCACACACCTCCATTCTATGAGTTCACACATCTCCATTCTATGAGTTCACACACCTCCATTCGGACTTCACACACCTCCATTCTATGACTTCACACACCTTCATTCTTACTTCAGAAACATCCATTCTATGACTTCACACACCTCCCTTCTATGGCATCACAAACCTCGGTTCTGTGACTTCACACACCTCCATTCTCTGACTTCACACACCTCCATTCTATGACTTCACACACCTCCATTCTGTGACTTCACACACCTTCGTCCTATGACTTCACAAACCTCCATTATGTGACTTCAGACACCTCCATTCTGAGTTGACACACCTCCATTCTGTGACTTCACACACCTCCATTCTGTGACTTCACACACCTCCGTTCTATGACTTCACACACCTCGATTCTCTGACTTCACAAACCTCCATTCTATGACTTCACACACCTCCATTCGGTGACTTCACACAACTCCATTCTATGACTTCATACACCTCCATTCTGTGACTTCACCCACCTATATTTGTGACTTCACACACCACCATTTTGAGTTCACACACGTCCATTCTGTGACTTCAAACACCTCCGTTCTGTGACTTCACACACCTACCTTCGGTGACTTCACATACCTCCATTCTGTGACTTCACACACCTCCATTTTGACATCACACACTTCCATTCTGTGACTTCACACACCTCCATTCTGTGACTTCACACACCTCCATTGTTTGACTTCACACTCCTCCTTTCTTGGATTTCCCACACCTCCATTCCATGACATCATACACCTCCATTCTATGAGTTCACACATCTCTATTCTATCAGTTCACACACCTCCATTTTGACATCACACACTTCCATTCTATGACTTCGCACACCTCCATTCTGTGACTTCACACAACTCCATTCTGTAACTTCACACACCTCCATTGTGACTTCACACACCTCCATTCTGAGTTGACACACCTCCATTCTGTGACTTCACACACCTCCATTTTGACTTCACACACTTCCCTTCTGTGACTTTACACACCTCCATTCTGTGAATTCACACACCTCCATTGTTTGATTTCACACACCTCTATTCTTTGACTTCACACACCTCCATTCCATTTCTTCACATACCTCCATTCTATGAGTTCACACAACTCCATTCTATGACTTCACAAACCTCCCTTCTGTGACTTCACACATCTCCATTCTGAGTTCACACACCTCCATTCGGTGACTTCACACACCTCCATTCTGACTTCACAAACCACCATTCTCTGACTTCACACACCTCCATTCTATGAGTTCACACACCTCCATTCTGTGACTTCACACACCTCCATTCTGAGTTCATACACCTCCATTCTGTGACTTCACACACGTACATTCGGTGACTTCACACACCTCCATTCTGTGACTTCACACACCTCAATTTTGACTTCACACACTTCCATTATGTGACTTCACACACCTCCATTCTGTGACTTCACACACCTCCATTGTTTGACTTCACATACCTCCATTCTTGGACTTCACACACCTCCATTCCATGACTTCACACACCTCCATTCTATGACTTCACACACCTCCATTCTGTGAATTCACACACCTCCATTCTGTGACTTCACACACCTAGATTCTCTGAAGTCACACACCTCTATTCTATGACTTCATATAACTCCATTCTGTGACTTCACACACCTGCGTTCTATGACTTCACACACCTCCATTCTGTGACTTCACACACCTCCATTGTTTGACTTCACACATCTCCATTCTTGGACTTCACACACCTCCATTCCATGACTTCACACACCTCCATTCTGAGTTCACACATTTCCATTCTATGAGTTCACACACCTCCAATTGGACTTCACACACCTCCATTCTATGAATTCACACACCTTCATTCTTACTTCAGAAACATCCATTCTATGACTTCACACACCTCCCTTCTATGACATAACAAACCTCCATTCTGGGACTTAACAAACCTCCATTCTGAGTTCACACACCTGCATTCTGTGACTTCACACACCTGCATTCTGTGACTTCACACACCTAGATTCTCTGACTTCACACACCGCCATTCTATGACTTCACATATCTCCATTCTGTGACTTCACACACCTGCGTTCTATGACTTCACACACCTCCATTCTGTGACTTCACACACCACTATTCTGAGTTCACACACCTCCATTCTGTGACTTCACACACCTCCATTCTGTGACTTCACACACCTCCATTCTATGACTTCACACACCTCAATTCTGTGACTTCACACACCTCCATTCTATGACTTCACACACCTCCATATTGTGACTTCACCCATCTCCATTTGTGACCTCACACACTACCATTTTGACTTCACAAACCTCCATTCTGTGACTTCACACACCTCCGTTCTATGACTTCACACACTTCCATTTTGTGACTTCACACACCTCCATATTGTGACTTCACACACCTAGATTCTCTGACTTCACACACCGCCATTCTATGACTTCACATATCTCCATTCTGTGACTTCACACACCTGCGTTCTATGACTTCACACACCTCCATTCTGTGACTTCACACACCACTATTCTGAGTTCACACACCTCCATTCTGTGACTTCACACACCTCCATTCTGTGACTTCACACACCTCCATTCTATGACTTCACACACCTCAATTCTGTGACTTCACACACCTCCATTCTATGACTTCACACACCTCCATATTGTGACTTCACCCATCTCCATTTGTGACCTCACACACTACCATTTTGACTTCACAAACCTCCATTCTGTGACTTCACACACCGCCATTTTGACTTCACACACTTCCCTTCTGTGACTTCACACACCTCCATTCTGTGACTTCACACACCTCCATTGTTTGACTTCACACACCTCTATTCTTTGACTTCACACACCTCCATTCTATGACTTCACACACCTCCATTTTATGAGTTCACACACCTCCATTCTATGAGTTCACACACCACCATTTTGACTTCACACACCTCCATTCTATGACTTCACACACCTCCATTCTATGCCTTCACAAACCTCCATTTTGTGACTTCACATATCTCCATTCTGAGTTCACACACCTCCATTCGGTGACTTCACACACCTCCATTCTGACTTCACAAACCTCCATTCTATGACTTCAAAAACTTCCATTCTATGACTTCACACACCTCCATTCTGTGACTTCACACACATCCATTCTGAGTTCACACACCTCCATTCTGTGACTTCACAAACCTCCATTCTGTGACTTCACACACCTCCATTCTATGACTTCACACACATCCATTTTGGCATCACACACTTCCATTCTGTGACTTCACACACCTCCATTCTATGACTTCACACACCTCCATTGTTTGACTTCACATACCTCCATTCTTGGACTTCACACACTTCCATTCGGTGACTTCACACACCTCCATTCTGATTTCACAAAGCTCCAATCTATGACTTCACACACTTCCATTCTATGACTTCACACACCTCCATTCTGTGACTTCACACACCTACATTCTGGGTTCATACACCTCCATTCTGTGACTTCACACACCTCCATTCGGTGACTTCACACACCTCCATTCTGTGACTTCACACAACTCCATTTTGAAATCACACACTTCCATTATGTGACTTCACACACCTCCATTCTGTGACTTCACACACCTCCATTGTTTGACTTCACACATCTCCATTCTTGGACTTCACACACCTCCATTCCATGACTTCACACACCTCCATTCTATGAGTTCACACATCTCCATTCTATGAGTTCACACACCTCCAATTGGACTTCACACACCTCCATTCTATGAATTCACACACCTTCATTCTTACTTCAGAAACATCCATTCTATGACTTCACACACCTCCCTTCTATGACATAACAAACCTCCATTCTGTGACTTAACACACCTCCATTCTGAGTTCACACACCTGCATTCTGTGACTTCACACACCTCCATTCTGTGACTTCACACACCTAGATTCTCTGACTTCACACACCTCCATTCTATGACTTCACACACCTCCATTCTGTGACTTCACACACCTCCGTTCTATGACATCACAAACCTCCATTCTGTGACTTCAGACACCTCCATTCTGAGTTCACACACCTCCATTCTGTGACGTCACACACCTCCATTCTGTGACTTCACACACCTCCATTCTGTGACTTTACACACCTCCATTTTGACTTCATACACCTCCATTCTATGACTTCACACACCTCCATTCTATGCCTTCACAAACCAACATTTTGTGACTTCACATATCTCCATTCTGAGTTCACACACCTCCATTCGGTGACTTCACACACCTCCATTCTGACTTCACAAACCTCCATTCTATGACTTCACAAACTTCCATTCTATGACTTCACACACCTCCATTCTGTGACTTCACACACATCCATTCTGAGTTCACACACCTCCATTCTGTGACTTCACACACCTCCATTCTGTGACTTCACACACCTCCATTCTATGACTTCACACACCTCCATTGTTTGACTTCACATACCTCAATTCTTGGACTTCACACACTTCGATTCTATGACTTCACACACCTCCATTCTGTGACTTCACACACCTCCGTTCTGTGACTTCACACACCTCCGTTCTATGACTTCACACACCTCGATTCTCTGACTTCACAAACCTCCATTCTATGCCTTCACACACCTCCATTCTGTGACTTCACACACCTCCATTCTGTGACTTCACACACCTCCATTTTGACTTCACACACTTCCATTCTCTGGCTTCACACACCTCCATTCCATGACTTCGCACACCTCCATTCTGACTTCACACATCTCCATTCTGTGACTTCACACACCTCCATTCCGTGACTTCACACAACTCCATTCGATTACTTCACACACCTCCATTTTGACTTCACACACTTCCCTTCTGTGACTTCACAAACCTCCATTCTGTGACTTCACACGCCTCCATTGTTTGCCTTCACACACCTCTATTCTTTGACTTCACACACCTCCATTCCATGACTTCACATACCTCCATTGTATGAGTTCACACACCTCCATTCTATGAGTTCACACACCACCATTTTGACTTCACACACCTCCATTCTATGACTTGACACACCTCCATTCTATGACTTCACACACCTCCATTCTGTGACTTCACACACCTCCGTTCTATGACATCACAAACCTCCATTCTGTGACTTCAGACACCTCCATTCTGATTTCACACACCTCCATTCTGTGACGTCACACACCTCCATTCTGTGACTTCACACACCTCCATTCTGTGACTTCACACACCTCCATTTTGACTTCATACACCTCCATTCTATGACTTCACACACCTCCATTCTATGCCTTCACAAACCAACATTGTGTGACTTCACATATCTCCATTCTGAGTTCACACACCTCCATTCGGTGACTTCACACACCTCCATTCTGACTTCACAAACCTCCATTCTATGACTTCACAAACTTCCATTCTATGACTTCACACACCTCCATTCTGTGACTTCACACACATCCATTCTGAGTTCACACACCTCCATTCTGTGACTTCACACACCTCCATTCTGTGACTTCACACACCTCCATTCTATGACTTCACACACCTCCATTGTTTGACTTCACATACCTCAATTCTTGGACCTCACACACTTCCATTCTATGACTTCACACACCTCCATTCTGTGACTTCACACACCTCCGTTCTGTGACTTCACACACCTCCGTTCTATGACTTCACACACCTCGATTCTCTGACTTCACAAACCTCCATTCTATGCCTTCACACCCCTCCATTCGGTGACTTCACACACCTCCATTCTGTGACTTCACACACCTCCATTTTGACTTCACACACTTCCATTCTCTGGCTTCACACACCTCCATTCCATGACTTCGCACACCTCCATTCTGACTTCACACATCTCCATTCTGTGACTTCACACACCTCCATTCCGTGACTTCACACAACTCCATTCGATTACTTCACACACCTCCATTTTGACTTCACACACTTCCCTTCTGTGACTTCACACACCTCCATTCTGTGACTTCAAACGCCTCCATTGTTTGCCTTCACACACCTCTATTCTTTGACTTCACACACCTCCATTCCATGACTTCACATACCTCCATTCTATGAGTTCACACACCTCCATTCTATGAGTTCACACACCACCATTTTGACTTCACACACCTCCATTCTATGACTTCACACACCTCCATTCTATGACTTCACAAACCTCCATTCTGTGACTTCACACACCTACATTCTGAGTTCACACACCTCCATTGGTTGACTTCACACAACTACATTCTGAGTTCACACACCTCCATTCTGTGACTTCACACACCTACATTCCGTGACTTCACACACATCCATTCTGTGACTTCACACACCTCCATTGTGACATCACACACTTCCATTATGTGACTTCACACACCTCCACTCTGTGACTTCACATACCTCCATTGTTTGACTTCACACAACTCCATTCTTGGACTTCACACACCTCCATTCCATGACTTCACACACCTCCATTCTATGAGTTCACACATCTCCATTCTATGAGTTCACACACCTCCATTTGGACTTCACACACCTCCATTCTATGACTTCACACACCTTCATTCTTACTTCAGAAACATCCATTCTATGACTTCACACACCTCCCTTCTATGGCATCACAAACCACGGTTCTGTGACTTCACACACCTCAATTGTGAGTTCACACACCTCCATTCTATGACTTCACACACTTCCATTCTATGACTTCACACACCTCCATTCTGTGACTTCACACACCTCGATTCTGTGACTTCACACTCCTAGATTCTCTGACTTCACACACCTCCATTCTATGACTTCACACACCTCCATTCTGTGACTTCACACACCTCCGTTCTATGACTTCACAAAACTCCATTATGTGACTTCATACACCTCCATTCTGAGTTGACACACCTCCATTCTGTGACTTCACACACCTCCATTCTGTGACTTCACACACCTCCGTTCTATGACTTCACACACCTCGATTCTCTGACTTCACAAACCTCCATTCTATGACTTCACACACCTCCATTCGGTGCCTTCACACACCTCCATTCTGTGACTTCACACACCTCCATTCTGTGACTTCACACACCTCCGTTCTATGACTTCACACACCTCGATTCTCTGACTTCACACACCTCCATTCTATGACTTCACACACCTCCATTCTGTGACTTCACCCACCTATATTTGTGACTTCACACACCACCATTTTGAGTTCACACACCTCCATTCTGTGACTTCACACACCTCCATTCTGTGACTTCACACACCTCCATTTTGACTTCACACACTTCCATTCTCTGACTAAACACACCTCCATTCTATGACTTCGCACACCTCCATTCTGACTTCACACACCTCCATTCTGTGAATTCACACACCTCCATTCCATGACTTCACACAACTCCATTCGATGACTTCACACACCTCCATTCTTTGACTTCAAACACCTCCGTTCTGTGACTTCACACACCTACCTTCGGTGACTTCACATACCTCCATTCTGTGACTTCACACACCTCCATTTTGACATCACACACTTCCATTCTGTGACTTCACACACCTCCATTCTGTGACTTCACACACCTCCATTGTTTGACTTCACACTCCTCCTTTCTTATATTTCACACACCTCCATTCCATGACATCACACACCTCCATTCTATGACTTCACACATCTCTATTCTATCAGTTCACACACCTCCATTTTGACATCACACACTTCCATTCTATGACTTCGCACACCTCCATTCTGTGACTTCACACAACTCCATTCTGTAACTTCACACACCTCCATTGTGACTTCACACACCTCCATTCTGAGTTGACACACCTCCATTCTGTTACTTCACACACCTCCATTTTGACTTCACACACTTCCCTAGTGTGACTTTACACACCTCCATTCTGTGAATTCACACACCTCCATTGTTTGACTTCACACACCACTATTCTTTGACATCACACACCTCCATTCCATTTCTTCACAAACCTCCATTCTATGAGTTCACACAACTCCATTCTATGAGTTCACACATCACCATTTTGACTTCACACACCTTCATTATATGACTTCACACACCTCCATTCTATGACTGCACAAACCTCCCTTCTGTGACTTCACACATCTCCATTCTGAGTTCACACACCTCCATTCGGTGACTTCACACACCTCCAATCTTACTTCACAAACCACCATTCCATGACTTCATACACCTCCATTCTATGAGTTCACACACCTCCATTCTGTGACTTCACACACCTCCATTCTGAGTTCATACACCTCCATTCTGTGACTTCACACACCTACATTCGGTGACTTCACACACCTCCATTCTGTGACTTCACACACCTCCATTTTGACTTCACACACTTCCATTATGTGACTTCACACACCTCCATTCTGTGACTTCACACACCTCCATTGTTTGACTTCACACACCTCCATTCTTGGACTTCACACACCTCCATTCCATGACTTCACACACCTCCATTCTATGACTTCACACACCTCAATTCTGTGACTTCACACACCTCCATTCTGTGACTTCACACACCTAGATTCTCTGACTTCACACACCTCCATTCTATGACTTCACATAACTCCATTCTGTGACTTCACACACCTGCGTTCTATGACTTCACACATCTCCATTCTGTGACTTCACACACCACTATTCTGAGTTCACACACCTCCATTCTGTGACTTCACACACCTCCATTCTGTGACTTCACACACCTCCATTCTATGACTCCACACACCTCAATTCTGTGACTTCACACACCTCCATTCTATGACTTCACACACCTCCATATTGTGACTTCACCCATCTCCATTTGTGACCTCACACACTACCATTTTGACTTCACAAACCTCCATTCTGTGACTTCACAAACCTCCATTCTGTGACTTCACACACCTCCATTTTGACTTCACACACTTCCCTTCTGTGACTTCACACACCTCTATTCTGTGACTTCACACACCTCCATTGTTTGACTTCACACACCTCTATTCTTTGACTTCACACACCTCCATTCCATGACTTCACACACCTCCATTCTATGAGTTCACACACCTCCATTCTATGAGTTCACACACCACCATTTTGACTTCACACACCTCCATTCTATGACTTCACACACCTCCATTCTATGCCTTCACAAACCTCCATTCTGTGACTTCACACATCTCCATTCTGAGTTCACACATCTCCATTCTGTGACTTCACACACCTCCATTCTGACTTCACAAACCTCCATTCTATGACTTCACAAACTTCCATTCTATGACTTCACACACCTCCATTCTGTGACTTCACACACATCCATTCTGAGTTCACACACCTCCATTCTGTGACTTCACACACCTCCATTCTGTGCCTTCACACACCTCCATTCTATGACTTCACACACCTCCATTGTTTGACTTCACATACCTCCATTCTTGGACTTCACACACTTCCATTCGGTGACTTCACACACCTCCATTCTGATTTCACAAAGCTCCAATCTATGACTTCACACACTTCCATTCTATGACTTCACACACCTCCATTCTGTGACTTCACACACCTCCATTCTGAGTTCACACACCTCCATTCTGTGACTTCACACACCTACATTCGGTGACTTCACACACCTCCATTCTGTGACTTCACACACCTCCATTTTGACATCACACACTTCCATTATGTGACTTCACACACCTCAATTCTGTGACTCCACACACCTCCATTGTTTGACTTCACACATCTCCATTCTTGGACTTCACACACCTCCATTCCATGACTTCACACACCTCCATTCTATGAGTTCACACATCTGCATTCTATGAGTTCACACACCTCCAATTGGACTTCATACACCTCCATTCTATGACTTCACACACCTTCATTCTTACTTCAGAAACATCCATTCTATGACTTCACACACCTCCCTTCTATGACATAACAAACCTCCATTCTGTGACTTAACACACCTCCATTCTGAGTTCACACACCTGCATTCTGTGACTTCACACACCTCCATTCTGTGCCTTCACACACCTCCGTTCTATGACTTCACAAACCTCCATTATGTGACTTCAGACACCTCCATTCTGAGTTGACACACCTCCATTCTGTGACTTCACACACCTCCATTCTGTGACTTCACACACCTCCGTTCTATGACTTCACACACCTCGATTCTCTGACTTCACAAACCTCCATTCTATGACTTCACACACCTCCATTCGGTGACTTCACACACCTCCATTCTATGACTTCACACACCTCCATTCTGTGACTTCACCCACCTATATTTGTCACTTCACACACCACGATTTTGAGTTCACACACCTCCATTCTGTGACTTCAAACACCTCCGTTCTGTGACTTCACACACCTACCTTCGGTGACTTCACATACCTCCATTCTGTGACTTCACACACCTCCATTTTGACATCACACACTTCCATTCTGTGACTTCACACACCTCCATTCTGTGACTTCACACACCTCCATTGTTTGACTTCACACTCCTCCTTTCTTGGATTTCACACACCTCCATTCCATGACATCACACACCTCCATTCTATGAGTTCACACAACTCCATTCTGTAACTTCACACACCTCCATTGTGACTTCACACACCTCCATTCTGAGTTGACACACCTCCATTTTGTGACTTCACACACCTCCATTTTGACTTCACACACTTCTCTTATGTGACTTTACACACCTCCATTCTGTGAATTCACACACCTCCATTGTTTGATTTCACACACCTCTATTCTTTGACTTCACACACCTCCATTCCATTTCTTCACATACCTCCATTCTATGAGTTCACACAACTCCATTCTATGAGTTCACACATCACCATTTTGACTTCACACACCTTCATTATATGACATCACACACCTCCATTCTATTACTTCACAAACCTCCCTTCTGTGACTTCACACATCTCCATTCTGAGTTCACCCACCTCCATTCGGTGACTTCACACAACTCCATTCTGACTTCACAAACCACCATTCT
The DNA here is from genome assembly GCA_024803745.1 of Megascapheus bottae. Taxonomy (NCBI): domain Eukaryota; kingdom Metazoa; phylum Chordata; class Mammalia; order Rodentia; family Geomyidae; genus Megascapheus; species Megascapheus bottae. The sequence continues at coordinate 203,107 of JANJXV010001055.1, forward strand.
ATGACTTCACACACCTCCATTCTATGAGTTCACACACCTCCATTCTGAGACTTCACACACCTCCATTCTGAGTTCATACACCTCCATTCTGTGACTTCACACACGTACATTCGGTGACTTCACACACCTCCATTGTTTGACTTCACACACCTCCATTCTTGGACTTCACACACCTCCATTCCATGACTTCACACACCTCCATTCTATGACTTCACACACCTCCATTCTGTGACTTCACACACCTCCATTCTGTGACTTCACACACCTATTTTCTCTGACTTCACACACCTCCATTCTATGACTTCTCACACCTTCATTCTTACTTCAGAAACATCCATTCTATGACTTCTCACACCTCCCTTCTATGGCATCACAAACCTCGGTTCTGTGATTTCACACACCTCCATTCTGAGTTCACACACCTCCATTCTCTGACTTCACTCACCTCCTTTCTGACTTCACACACCTCCATTCTACGACTTCACACACTTCCATTCTATGACTTCACACATCTCCATTCTGTGACTTCACACACCTCCGTTCTATGACATCACAAACCTCCATTCTGTGTCTTCAGACACCTCCATTCTGAGTTCACACACCTCCATTCTGTGACTTCACACACCTCCATTCTGTGACTTCACACACCTCCCTTCTATGACTTCACACACCTCGATTCTCTGACTTCACAAACCTCCATTCTATAACTTCACACACCTCCATTCGGTGACTTCACACACCTCCATTCTATGACTTCACACACCTCCATTCTGTGACTTCACCCACCTACATTTGTGACTTCACACACCACCATTTTGGGTTCACACACCTCCATTCTGTGACTTCACACACCTCCATTCTGTGACTTCACACACCTCCATTTTGACTTCACACACTTCCATTCTCTGACTTCACACACCTCCATTCTATCACTTCGCACACCTCCATTCTCTTCACACACCTCCATTCTGTGACTTCACACACCTCCATTCCGTGACTTCACACAAATCCATTCGATGACTTCACACACCTCCATTTTGACTTCACACACTTCCCTTCTGTGACTTCACACACCTCCATTCTGTGACTTCACACACCTCCATTGTTTGACTTCACACACCTCTATTCTTTGACTTCACACACCTCCATTCCATGACTTCACACACCTCCATTCTATGAGTTCACACACCTCCATTCTATGAGTTCACACACCACCATTTTGACTTCATACACCTCCTTTCTATGACTTCACACACCTCCATTCTATGCCTTCACAAACCAACATTTTGTGACTTCACATATCTCCATTCTGAGTTCACACACCTCCATTCGGTGACTTCACACACCTCCATTCTGACTTCACAAACCTCCATTCTATGACTTCACAAACTTCCATTCTATGACTTCACACACCTCCATTCTGTGACTTCACACACATCCATTCTGAGTTCACACACCTCCATTCTGTGACTTCACACACCTCCATTCTGTGACTTCACACACCTCCATTCTATGACTTCACACACATCCATTTTGGCATCACACACTTCCATTCTGTGACTTCACACACCTCCATTCTATGACTTCACACACCTCCATTGTTTGACTTCACATACCTCCATTCTTGGACTTCACACACTTCAATTCTATGACTTCACACACCTCCATTCTGTGACTTCACACACCTCCGTTCTGTGACTTCACACACCTCCGTTCTATGACTTCACACACCTCGATTCTCTGACTTCACAAACCTCCATTCTAAGACTTCACACACCTCCATTCTGTGACTTCACATACCTCCATTCTGTGACTTCACACACCTCCATTTTGACTTCACACACTTCCATTCTCTGACTTCACACACCTCCATTCCATGACTTCGCACACCTCCATTCTGACTTCACACATCTCCATTCTGTGACTTCACACACCGCCATTCAGTGACTTCACAGAACTCCATTCGATTACTTCACACACCTCCATTTTGACTTCACACACTTCCCTTCTGTGACTTCACACACCTCCATTCTGTGACTTCACACGCCTCCATTGTTTGCCTTCACACACCTCTATTCTTTGACTTCACACACCTCCATTCCATGACTTCACATACCTCCATTCTATGAGTTCACACACGTCCATTCTATGAGTTCACCCACCACCGTTTTGACTTCACACACCTCGATTCTCTGACTTCACAAACCTCCATTCTATGACTTCACAAACCTCCATTCTGTGACTTCACACACCTACATTCTGAGTTCACACACCTCCATTGGTTGACTTCACACAACTACATTCTGAGTTCACACACCTCCATTCTGTGACTTCACACACCTACATTCCGTGACTTCATACACATCCATTCTGTGACTTCACACACCTCCATTGTGACATCACACACTTCCATTATGTGACTTCACACACCTCCACTCTGTGACTTCACATACCTCCATTGTTTGACTTCACACAACTCCATTCTTGGACTTCACACACCTCCATTCCATGACTTCACACACCTCCATTCTATGAGTTCACACATCTCCATTCTATGAGTTCACACACCTCCATTTGGACTTCACACACCTCCATTCTATGACTTCACACACCTTCATTCTTACTTCAGAAACATCCATTCTATGACTTCACACACCTCCCTTCTATGGCATCACAAACCACGGTTCTGTGACTTCACACATCTCCATTCTGAGTTCACACACCTCCATTCTCTGACTTCACTCACCTCCATTCTGACTTCACACACCTCCATTCTATGACTTCACACACTTCCATTCTATGACTTCACACACCTCCATTCTGTGACTTCACACACCTCCATTCTGTGACTTCATACACCTAGATTCTCTGACTTCACACACCTCCATTCTATGACTTCACACACCTCCATTCTGTGACTTCACACACCTCCGTTCTATGACTTCACAAACCTCCATTATGTGACTTCAGACACCTCCATTCTGAGTTGACACACCTCCATTCTGTGACTTCACACACCTCCATTCTGTGACTTCACACACCTCCGTTCTATGACTTCACACACCTCGATTCTCTGACTTCACAAACCTCCATTCTATGACTTCACACACCTCCATTCGGTGACTTCACACACCTCCATTCTATGACTTCACACACCTCCATTCTGTGACTTCACCCACCTATATTTGTGACTTCACACACCACCATTTTGAGTTCACACACCTCCATTCTGTGACTTCACACAGCTCCATTTTGACTTCACACACTTCCATTCTCTGACTTAACACACCTCCATTCTATGACTTCGCACACCTCCATTCTGACTTCACACACCTCCATTCTGTGAATTCACACACCTCCATTGTTTGACTTCACACACCTCCATTCTTGGACTTCACACACCTCCATTCCATGACTTCACACACCTCCATTCTATGACTTCACACACCTCCATTCTGTGACTTCACACACCTCCATTCTGTGACTTCACACACCTATTTTCTCTGACTTCACACACCTCCATTCTATGACTTCTCACACCTTCATTCTTACTTCAGAAACATCCATTCTATGACTTCTCACACCTCCCTTCTATGGCATCACAAACCTCGGTTCTGTGATTTCACACACCTCCATTCTGAGTTCACACACCTCCATTCTCTGACTTCACTCACCTCCTTTCTGACTTCACACACCTCCATTCTACGACTTCACACACTTCCATTCTATGACTTCACACATCTCCATTCTGTGACTTCACACACCTCCGTTCTATGACATCACAAACCTCCATTCTGTGTCTTCAGACACCTCCATTCTGAGTTCACACACCTCCATTCTGTGACTTCACACACCTCCATTCTGTGACTTCACACTCCTCCCTTCTATGACTTCACACACCTCGATTCTCTGACTTCACAAACCTCCATTCTATAACTTCACACACCTCCATTCGGTGACTTCACACACCTCCATTCTATGACTTCACACACCTCCATTCTGTGACTTCACCCACCTACATTTGTGACTTCACACACCACCATTTTGGGTTCACACACCTCCATTCTGTGACTTCACACACCTCCATTCTGTGACTTCACACACCTCCATTTTGACTTCACACACTTCCATTCTCTGACTTCACACACCTCCATTCTATCACTTCGCACACCTCCATTCTCTTCACACACCTCCATTCTGTGACTTCACACACCTCCATTCCGTGACTTCACACAAATCCATTCGATGACTTCACACACCTCCATTTTGACTTCACACACTTCCCTTCTGTGACTTCACACACCTCCATTCTGTGACTTCACACACCTCCATTGTTTGACTTCACACACCTCTATTCTTTGACTTCACACACCTCCATTCCATGACTTCACACACCTCCATTCTATGAGTTCACACACCTCCATTCTATGAGTTCACACACCACCATTTTGACTTCATACACCTCCTTTCTATGACTTCACACACCTCCATTCTATGCCTTCACAAACCAACATTTTGTGACTTCACATATCTCCATTCTGAGTTCACACACCTCCATTCGGTGACTTCACACACCTCCATTCTGACTTCACAAACCTCCATTCTATGACTTCACAAACTTCCATTCTATGACTTCACACACCTCCATTCTGTGACTTCACACACATCCATTCTGAGTTCACACACCTCCATTCTGTGACTTCACACACCTCCATTCTGTGACTTCACACACCTCCATTCTATGACTTCACACACATCCATTTTGGCATCACACACTTCCATTCTGTGACTTCACACACCTCCATTCTATGACTTCACACACCTCCATTGTTTGACTTCACATACCTCCATTCTTGGACTTCACACACTTCAATTCTATGACTTCACACACCTCCATTCTGTGACTTCACACACCTCCGTTCTGTGACTTCACACACCTCCGTTCTATGACTTCACACACCTCGATTCTCTGACTTCACAAACCTCCATTCTAAGACTTCACACACCTCCATTCTGTGACTTCACATACCTCCATTCTGTGACTTCACACACCTCCATTTTGACTTCACACACTTCCATTCTCTGACTTCACACACCTCCATTCCATGACTTCGCACACCTCCATTCTGACTTCACACATCTCCATTCTGTGACTTCACACACCGCCATTCAGTGACTTCACAGAACTCCATTCGATTACTTCACACACCTCCATTTTGACTTCACACACTTCCCTTCTGTGACTTCACACACCTCCATTCTGTGACTTCACACGCCTCCATTGTTTGCCTTCACACACCTCTATTCTTTGACTTCACACACCTCCATTCCATGACTTCACATACCTCCATTCTATGAGTTCACACACGTCCATTCTATGAGTTCACCCACCACCGTTTTGACTTCACACACCTCGATTCTCTGACTTCACAAACCTCCATTCTATGACTTCACAAACCTCCATTCTGTGACTTCACACACCTACATTCTGAGTTCACACACCTCCATTGGTTGACTTCACACAACTACATTCTGAGTTCACACACCTCCATTCTGTGACTTCACACACCTACATTCCGTGACTTCATACACATCCATTCTGTGACTTCACACACCTCCATTGTGACATCACACACTTCCATTATGTGACTTCACACACCTCCACTCTGTGACTTCACATACCTCCATTGTTTGACTTCACACAACTCCATTCTTGGACTTCACACACCTCCATTCCATGACTTCACACACCTCCATTCTATGAGTTCACACATCTCCATTCTATGAGTTCACACACCTCCATTTGGACTTCACACACCTCCATTCTATGACTTCACACACCTTCATTCTTACTTCAGAAACATCCATTCTATGACTTCACACACCTCCCTTCTATGGCATCACAAACCACGGTTCTGTGACTTCACACATCTCCATTCTGAGTTCACACACCTCCATTCTCTGACTTCACTCACCTCCATTCTGACTTCACACACCTCCATTCTATGACTTCACACACTTCCATTCTATGACTTCACACACCTCCATTCTGTGACTTCACACACCTCCATTCTGTGACTTCATACACCTAGATTCTCTGACTTCACACACCTCCATTCTATGACTTCACACACCTCCATTCTGTGACTTCACACACCTCCGTTCTATGACTTCACAAACCTCCATTATGTGACTTCAGACACCTCCATTCTGAGTTGACACACCTCCATTCTGTGACTTCACACACCTCCATTCTGTGACTTCACACACCTCCGTTCTATGACTTCACACACCTCGATTCTCTGACTTCACAAACCTCCATTCTATGACTTCACACACCTCCATTCGGTGACTTCACACACCTCCATTCTATGACTTCACACACCTCCATTCTGTGACTTCACCCACCTATATTTGTGACTTCACACACCACCATTTTGAGTTCACACACCTCCATTCTGTGACTTCACACAGCTCCATTTTGACTTCACACACTTCCATTCTCTGACTTAACACACCTCCATTCTATGACTTCGCACACCTCCATTCTGACTTCACACACCTCCATTCTGTGAATTCACACACCTCCATTCCTTGACTTCACACAACTCCATTCGATGACTTCACACACCTCCATTCTTTGACTTCAAACAACTCCGTTCTGTGACTTCACACACCTACCTTCGGTGACTTCACATACCTCCATTCTGTGACTTCACACACCTCCATTGTTTGACTTCACACTCCTCCTTTCTTGGATTTCACACACCTCCATTCCATGACATCACACACCTCCATTCTATGAGTTCACACATCTCTATTCTATCAGTTCACACACCTCCATTTTGACATCACACACTTCCATTCTATGATTCGCACACCTCCATTCTGTGACTTCACACAACTCCATTCTGTAACTTCACACACCTCCATTGTGACTTCACACACCTCCATTCTGAGTTGACACACCTCCATTCTGTGACTTCACACACCTCCATTTTGACTTGACACACTTCCCTTCTGTGAGTTTACACACCTCCATTCTGTGAATTCACACACCTCCATTGTTTGACTTCACACACCTCTATTCTTTGACTTCACACACCTCCATTCCATTTCTTCACATACCTCCATTCTATGAGTTCACACAACTCCATTCTGAGTTCACACATCACCATTTTGACTTCACACACCTTCATTATATGACTTCACACACCTCCATTCTATGACTTCACAAACCTCCCTTCTGTGACTTCACACATCTCCATTCTGAGTTCACACACCTCCATTCGGTGACTTCACACACCTCCATTCTGACTTCACAAACGACCATTCTATGACTTCACACACCTCCATTCTATGAGTTCACACACCTCCATTCTGTGACTTCACACCCCTCCATTCTGAGTTCATACACCTCCATTCTGTGACTTCACACACCTACATTCGGTGACTTCACACACCTCCATTCTGTGACTTCACACACCTCCATTTTGACTTCACACTCTTCCATTATGTGACTTCACACACCTCCATTCTGTGACTTCACACACCGCCATTCTTGGAATTCACACACCTCCATTCCATGACTTCACACACCTCCATTCTATGACTTCACACACCTCCATTCTGTGACTTCACACACCTCCATTCTGTGACTTCACACACCTCCATTCTTGGACTTCACATACCTCCATTCCATGACTTCACACACCTCCATTCTATGACTTCACACACCTCCATTCTGTGACTTCACACACCTCCATTCTGTGACTTCACACACCTAGATTCTCTGACTTCACACACCTCCATTCTATGACTTCACATAACTCCATTCTGTGACTTCACACACCTGCGTTCTATGACTTCACACACCTCCATTCTGTGACTTCACACACCACTATTCTGAGTTCACACACCTCCATTCTGTGACTTCACACACCTCCATTCTGTGACTTCACACACCTCCATTCTATGACTTCACACACCTCAATTCTGCGACTTCACACACCTCCATTCTATGACTTCACACACCTCCATATTGTGACTTCACCCATCTCCATTTGTGACCTCACTCGCTACCATTTTGACTTCACAAACCTCCATTCTGTGACTTCACACACCTCCATTTTGACTTCACACACTTCCCTTCTGTGACTTCACACACCTCTATTCTGTGACTTCACACACCTCCATTGTTTGACTTCACACACCTCCATTCTATGAGTTCACACATCTCCATTCTAAGAGTTCACACACCTCCATTTGGACTTCACACACCTCCATTCTATGACTTCTCACACCTTCATTCTTACTTCAGAAACATCCATTCTATGACTTCACACACCTCCCTTCTATGGCATCCCAAACCTCGGTTCTGTGACTTCACACACCTCCATTCTGAGTTCACACACCTCCATTCTCTGACTTCACTGACCTCCATTCTGACTTCACACACCTCCATTCTATGACTTCACACACTTCCATTCTATGACTTCACACATCTCCATTCTGTGATTTCACACACCTCCATTCTGTGACTTCACACACCTAGATTCTCTGACTTCACACACCTCCCTTCTATGACTTCACACACCTCGATTCTCTGACTTCACAAACCTCCATTCTATAACTTCACACACCTCCATTCGGTGACTTCACACACCTCCATTCTGACTTCACACACATCCATTCTGTGACTTCACCCACCTACATTTGTGACTTCACACACCACCATTTTGAGTTCACACACCTCCATTCTGTGACTTCACACACCTCCATTCTGTGACTTCACACACCTCCATTTTGACTTCACACACTTCCATTCTCTGACTTCACACACCTCCATTCTATGACTTCGCACACCTCCATTCTGACTTCACACACCTCCATTCTGTGACTTCACACACCTCCATTCCGTGACTTCACACAACTCCATTCGATGACTTCACACACCTCCATTTTGACTTCACACACTTCCCTTCTGTGACTTCACACACCTCCATTCTGTGACTTCACACACCTCCATTGTTTGACTTCACACACCTCTATTCTTTGACTTCACACACCTCCATTCCATGACTTCACACACCTCCATTCTATGAGTTCACACACCTCCATTCTATGAGTTCACACACCACCATTTTGACTTCACACACCTCCATTCTATGACTTCACACACCTCCATTCTATGCCTTCACAAACCAACATTTTGTGACTTTACATATCTCCATTCTGAGTTCACACACCTCCATTCGGTGACTTCACACACCTCAATTCTGACTTCACAAACCTCCATTCTATGACTTCACAAACTTCCATTCTATGACTTCACACACCTCCATTCTGTGACTTCACACACATCCATTCTGAGTTCACACACCTCCACTCTGTGACTTCACACACCTCCATTCTGTGACTTCACACACCTCCATTCTATGACTTCACACACATCCATTTTGGCATCACACACTTCCATTCTGTGACTTCACACACCTCCATTCTATGACTTCACACACCTCCATTGTTTGACTTCACATACCTCCATTCTTGGACTTCACACACTTCCATTCTATGACTTCACACACCTCCATTCTGTGACTTCACACACCTCCGTTCTGTGACTTCACACACCTCCGGTCTATGACTTCACACACCTCGATTCTCTGACTTCACAAACCTCCATTCTATGACTTCACACACCTCCATTCCATGACTTCACATACCTCCATTCTATGAGTTCACACACGTCCATTCTATGAGTTCACCCACCACCGTTTTGACTTCACACACCTCGATTCTCTGACTTCACAAACCTCCATTCTATGACTTCACAAACCTCCATTCTGTGACTTCACACACCTACATTCTGAGTTCACACACCTCCATTGGTTGACTTCACACAACTACATTCTGACTTCACACACATCCATTCTGTGACTTCACCCACCTACATTTGTGACTTCACACACCACCATTTTGAGTTCACACACCTCCATTCTGTGACTTCACACACCTCCATTCTGTGACTTCACACACCTCCATTTTGACTTCACACACTTCCATTCTCTGACTTCACACACCTCCATTCTATGACTTCGCACACCTCCATTCTGACTTCACACACCTCCATTCTGTGACTTCACACACCTCCATTCCGTGACTTCACACAACTCCATTCGATGACTTCACACACCTCCATTTTGACTTCACACACTTCCCTTCTGTGACTTCACACACCTCCATTCTGTGACTTCACACACCTCCATTGTTTGACTTCACACACCTCTATTCTTTGACTTCACACACCTCCATTCCATGACTTCACACACCTCCATTCTATGAGTTCACACACCTCCATTCTATGAGTTCACACACCACCATTTTGACTTCACACACCTCCATTCTATGACTTCACACACCTCCATTCTATGCCTTCACAAACCAACATTTTGTGACTTTACATATCTCCATTCTGAGTTCACACACCTCCATTCGGTGACTTCACACACCTCAATTCTGACTTCACAAACCTCCATTCTATGACTTCACAAACTTCCATTCTATGACTTCACACACCTCCATTCTGTGACTTCACACACATCCATTCTGAGTTCACACACCTCCATTCTGTGACTTCACACACCTCCATTCTGTGACTTCACACACCTCCATTCTATGACTTCACACACATCCATTTTGGCATCACACACTTCCATTCTGTGACTTCACACACCTCCATTCTATGACTTCACACACCTCCATTGTTTGACTTCACATACCTCCATTCTTGGACTTCACACACTTCCATTCTATGACTTCACACACCTCCATTCTGTGACTTCACACACCTCCGTTCTGTGACTTCACACACCTCCGGTCTATGACTTCACACACCTCGATTCTCTGACTTCACAAACCTCCATTCTATGACTTCACACACCTCCATTCCATGACTTCACATACCTCCATTCTATGAGTTCACACACGTCCATTCTATGAGTTCACCCACCACCGTTTTGACTTCACACACCTCGATTCTCTGACTTCACAAACCTCCATTCTATGACTTCACAAACCTCCATTCTGTGACTTCACACACCTACATTCTGAGTTCACACACCTCCATTGGTTGACTTCACACAACTACATTCTGAGTTCACACACCTCCATTCTGTGACTTCACACACCTACATTCCGTGACTTCACACACATCCATTCTGTGACTTCACACACCTCCATTGTGACATCACACACTTCCATTATGTGACTTCACACACCTCCACTCTGTGACTTCACATACCTCCATTGTTTGACTTCACACAACTCCATTCTTGGACTTCACACACCTCCATTCCATGACTTCACACACCTCCATTCTATGAGTTCACACATCTCCATTCTATGAGTTCACACACCTCCATTTGGACTTCACACACCTCCATTCTATGACTTCACACACCTTCATTCTTACTTCAGAAACATCCATTCTATGACTTCACACACCTCCCTTCTATGGCATCACAAACCACGGTTCTGTGACTTCACACATCTCCATTCTGAGTTCACACACCTCCATTCTCTGACTTCACTCACCTCCATTCTGACTTCACACACCTCCATTCTATGACTTCACACACTTCCATTCTATGACTTCACACACCTCCATTCTGTGACTTCACACACCTCCATTCTGTGACTTCATACACCTAGATTCTCTGACTTCACACACCTCCATTCTATGACTTCACACACCTCCATTCTGTGACTTCACACACCTCCGTTCTATGACTTCACAAACCTCCATTATGTGACTTCAGACACCTCCATTCTGAGTTGACACACCTCCATTCTGTGACTTCACACACCTCCATTCTGTGACTTCACACACCTCCGTTCTATGACTTCACACACCTCGATTCTCTGACTTCACAAACCTCCATTCTATGACTTCACACACCTCCATTCGGTGACTTCACACACCTCCATTCTATGACTTCACACACCTCCATTCTGTGACTTCACCCACCTATATTTGTGACTTCACACACCACCATTTTGAGTTCACACACCTCCATTCTGTGACTTCACACACCTCCATTTTGACTTCACACACTTCCATTCTCTGACTTAACACACCTCCATTCTATGACTTCGCACACCTCCATTCTGACTTCACACACCTCCATTCTGTGAATTCACACACCTCCATTCCTTGACTTCACACAACTCCATTCGATGACTTCACACACCTCCATTCTTTGAATTCAAACAACTCCGTTCTGTGACTTCACACACCTACCTTCGGTGACTTCACATACCTCCATTCTGTGACTTCACACACCTCCATTGTTTGACTTCACACTCCTCCTTTCTTGGATTTCACACACCTCCATTCCATGACATCACACACCTCCATTCTATGAGTTCACACATCTCTATTCTATCAGTTCACACACCTCCATTTTGACATCACACACTTCCATTCTATGATTCGCACACCTCCATTCTGTGACTTCACACAACTCCATTCTGTAACTTCACACACCTCCATTGTGACTTCACACACCTCCATTCTGAGTTGACACACCTCCATTCTGTGACTTCACACACCTCCATTTTGACTTGACACACTTCCCTTCTGTGAGTTTACACACCTCCATTCTGTGAATTCACACACCTCCATTGTTTGACTTCACACACCTCTATTCTTTGACTTCACACACCTCCATTCCATTTCTTCACATACCTCCATTCTATGAGTTCACACAACTCCATTCTGAGTTCACACATCACCATTTTGACTTCACACACCTTCATTATATGACTTCACACACCTCCATTCTATGACTTCACAAACCTCCCTTCTGTGACTTCACACATCTCCATTCTGAGTTCACACACCTCCATTCGGTGACTTCACACACCTCCATTCTGACTTCACAAACGACCATTCTATGACTTCACACACCTCCATTCTATGAGTTCACACACCTCCATTCTGTGACTTCACACACCTCCATTCTGAGTTCATACACCTCCATTCTGTGACTTCACACACCTCCATTCGGTGACTTCACACACCTCCATTCTGTGACTTCACACACCTCCATTTTGACTTCACACTCTTCCATTATGTGACTTCACACACCTCCATTCTGTGACTTCACACACCGCCATTCTTGGAATTCACACACCTCCATTCCATGACTTCACACACCTCCATTCTATGACTTCACACACCTCCATTCTGTGACTTCACACACCTCCATTCTGTGACTTCACACACCTCCATTCTTGGACTTCACATACCTCCATTCCATGACTTCACACACCTCCATTCTATGACTTCACACACCTCCATTCTGTGACTTCACACACCTCCATTCTGTGACTTCACACACCCTAGATTCTCTGACTTCACACACCTC